>JBBMOC010001325.1:0-12585 GCA_037975185.1 Centropyge bicolor | reverse complement strand
TCTGGATCAAGTGAAATCACTCAGGTCACACACTTCGAATGCAAGTTCCTGCTATTACCACACTCCTGTTCACCATAGTTCACACTGACATGGTTATCATCGGCCCACCGTCTGATTTCCCCTGAGGCTCTCCATATAGCCCTCTTTCTGTTTACGTTGTGTCTTTAAAGCTAAAATTCAAATGTGTTATAATTGTGAATCACAAAGTGGAGCCACAGCTGACAGGAGACTCTCACGATCACTTCCTGAGACGCCTGTACGCTCAAATTCAATGCTGCTTTTGGGGAAAGTTGATGAACTCAAAAGACACCATTTATCAGTGAAATGGAAAATGGCTTTTAACAAGGTTAGCTAATTATACACATTCAAACAAACAGTGTTGCTTCATACAGTGGTGTCCAACGTTCTGGGCTTGTGATCCTTAAAGTGAAGCCATGTTTGACTGTAATCCCCTGTCAGACCTTATTACTTTATTATAGGTGACAAGATTCTTATATTCTTGAATGTGGAGCATGTTTAAAGTCCTGGAGAGGCAAAAGTGAAATGATGACTTTAAAGCTGCTGAAATTCTTACACAGGAAGTGTGAAGTAGGAGCGAGCAGTACCCTCATTTTGGACAGTTACTTCAAAAGCATGTGAGGTGACATCAGAAGGACGAAATATTTTGTGATTCAGTCAAAAAAAAAAAAGTTTTAGCAGCGATTCTATTTAAACCTCTTTTTGTAAAGAAGAACGAACAAGGCAGTTTTCTGTTATGTGTTCCCTCTGTGGTCGCCCCGCTCAACAAGCAGCCACAGATGGACACTGCGGCTCGCGCTCCTCATGTTTTCTCACGTTAAATTGGTCTAGCTGAAGTGTACTCTTGGAGACGATGGGCGAGAGCTCTTTGGGGGATCCTGGACCAGGCGATGAGGCCACCCGGGACCGGTCAGGCCGAGCAGGGAGAGAGAGACAGAGAGAGACAGAGACAGAGAGAGACAGAGTGTGTGTGGAAGTGTGTGTGTGTACATCCTATTATCTGCGTCTCCTAAGCATTTTGTGAAGGAACCAGATGGGGTCCATTCACACCACTCTGAGTTCTGGAGGCTCCCTGCAGCCACCTCTTGTTATCTTTTGTCACCAATCAAGTGCCATTTTCTCCATCCTCCTCTCCTCCCCTTTCTCTCCTCCTCCCTCCTTTTTCTTTCTTCTCCTCCCTACTCTCTGCCTCCATTTGGGGTCGCCAGTGTACACAGTTGGCTTCTGCACTTTTGCCTCAGTGGAACCTTTTTGGAACTGCGAGACCTGTAGGATACAGATTCAGTACTGTATTGCTTTTGGAATTATATTTTTATGTAGGTGTATTGTAAGTGGCACATTTGTATTGTTTGTCCAGCCATCACACTTTGGTCTAGAGCAGTGGTTCCCAAACTTTTTCTGCAGGTCCCTGCACCTGCATGAACACACTCTGAGACAAACTCCTATGAACATTTTCTGTAATAATTAATACAGAACTGCAGCTTTAGTTTCTTACATTCCACTGAAAAAAAAGAAACAAACGCTTTTAAGAGTGGAAGCATTAAAAGTGACTCTGCAGCTGCATCTTCTAATCTTATATCTGACCGTGTTCATTGCTAACAGATTTTCTCAAAATGTCCTCTCTGCACAGAAATGACAGGTTACCAACTCTGTGGGAACAAACAAAAACCTGCACATAGAGATTTGTCTTGTCATATTTTCTTGTCTTTGTTTTGCCAGTTGTGAGGTTTGGTTTAGATTCATGGTCTGCTTTACGTTCACCTGGAGGTCCTGTCACAGACTTCTCCATGCATTTGTTTACATCTAGCCTCGCCCAGCAAGGTTGCCAGGTTTGCATTTTTTCAGCACATTTGGGCTTCTTTTTAAGTGTCGCTGTGGAATGACTTTTTTTTTTTTTTTTTTGTCTGCTGGTTGGTTAAACCTATTTTGCATGGAAATTACTTTAACCTAAAATAAAATATTACTGAATGTATCATATATGATCCATGAGTTCTGGAGGCTCCTGCATCATCAGTGTGCAAAATAAAAAGGTTGTGAACTGCAGAATGAGCCAAAATAAATGTAAGTGTTCCTCTTCCACCTGACAGTTCTGTTGGTGGATTTCTCATTGCTGCATGATAGTGGATAGCTCATACAGAGTAATAACAATAATAAATAGTGGAATAAAAATACAAATATCTTCTTGTTCGGAACTAGAATGAACAATTTGTTACATATTTTTGTTTTAATATCTTTTTGTTGAATGATGATGATGATGTCTCAAATATGATAAAAATTGAAACTCATATATGGAAATTGATATTTGAAATTATTTTTGTTTGTTTGTTCAGAAGGACCATTAAAGGCTCCAGTTTCAAAGAATTGGAATTTTCTGTCAATTTTTTTTAATGGTTCAGGCTTTACAGGGTTAAAAATATCTATAAGAAATTAAATTATTTATTACGACCTAAATAGCACGTGTCCACACATGCACAGACCTACAATTCTACAATTTTATCTAGCAGACGCTTTTATCCAAAGCGACGTACATTGACATACCAATGGAACAGCCATTGGGGGCAATTAGGGGTTCAGTATCTTGCCCAAGGACGCTTCGACACATAGGGATCGAAGGGGATTGAAGCCAGGGATCGAACCACCAACCTTCTGACTGGTTGACAACTGCTCTACCTCCTGAGCTATAGCCGCCCCTACCTGGTAACCCTGTCACTGTGCCCCCCTGGTATAACTCTGTACCCACCTAGGGGGCGCACCTTCCAATTTTAAACTACAGGTCTAGAGCAGGATATGTCAAAATGATTTGCCTTCCATTTGAATTGTAATTTTGATGATAAAAATTTGAACTCAAGCTTTTGAAATATCAATAATATTTCACAGAGATTGGTTTTCAATGATTTTGTTGACCCCCTGACCTTGTAAATGTAAGGTCAAATGTTTGCCGAGACACATACATAGTTTTCTATTGATATCATTTGTCCCTGGAGGATGGACCAAAATGTTTATTGTAGCCCTCTGACCTTTCTTGTAGCATCAAACCTAAATGTCATACTTATACACAACAGTGTGATTCACATAGAGATTATTATTATTATTATTATTATTATTATTATTATTATTATTATTACATTATGTACACCTCAAAATTTGAATCCAATACCAACATTAATGCCTGTAGTGTAGCGTAGTGTGGTGTAGCATTTTGAAAGTCTAAGTCCATGCAGGTAACTGGAGTTTATATCGTGTCATAGACCTGTGATTAATGTTCACACTTTCAGAGTCATAGCTACGATCTTACCATAACCTTAACTAAGCCTTATAGTTGTTTCACCTGATCCATGCCGTAACTTATATACCATAACCACAGTCTTTCTTGTTCTTCTCGAGAACTGTAATTGAACATCTTCTGGGGATTTGTAGAATTGTCCAATGTCTGTGTTCTCGTCTGTACATTGGAACATGACCTAATTCTTTGTTCACATTATTCCGACTGTATGTTTGATGTATTTCTGAATTCCTGAACTGGACTGGGCCAGCTGCTGTTTACATTCCTCTCTTTGCACAACTAAAGATATGAATGCTTCTGCCTGATGAATAAAAACCTGAATATTTCAAAGAAATACCTTGACATTAAAACTACACAAGAGAGAGGCATTCACAGAGAAGCCTTAAAACTCAATGAGTGAGGGTAAAAAGTCTCCATCTGCTGTATCAATACAAAAAGAACTGAAATAGTGTGTATGATAGAGTAAGAAAACTTATTCTGTTCGTGTATATAGACTAAATATGCTTGTTTTGATTGACTCTCCTGACTAATCAGAGCTCATTGTTTTACATGGCAGAGACCAAAGGCTGAGTGATTGCTGTGATTATGGTGAAGCCAGAGGAGAAAGAAAACTAACAGCCCCGCCTGCAGGAAAGGGAAATGGTTACCATCATTAACAGCATGATCCTCATCATCAGCACCACCACCACCATCATCTTCTTGTTCTCCTTCTTCACATTTATCACCACCAAATCAGCAACATTACCATCATCATGGTCACTTCCATTTTTGCCATTTCCAACCTTTATTCACTATCACTGTCACATCATCATTAAAATGATGTCATCATACTCACCACAGTGTCTTTATTGTTCATCATCATCACTGATATTGTCATTTACTACCATAACTTGATGATTTAGGGCTGACACATGCGTCTCTAGGCTACACGTCAAGCTAATAGGTTGGGGGGAGTCATTTGGAGATGTGGAGCTAATTCTTTGATACTTGCACAGGTGTTTATGTGTATAATCAAACTCTTGTCAGTTATGTGCCTACTGACATTGATCAGCATCAGTGCCAGAGATGCCAGAAGGATCAATAAACTCATTGACAGGGCCAATCACCTGGAAGCATTTAAATCGGTGAGGGGCAGAATAGCAGAGGGCAGGCGTGTGTGTTCAGAGTTCAGAGATTGGTGAAGGCATGTTGCTTCAGGTTCTGAGAGACATATTGAAATACTGGCAAGCAAATTTCCAATAAGGCATTATTCTGTAAGCTAAATGAATTTCAAAGCACTATATAGCAGTTTAGACAGGATATTACAAGTATTTCATATTCAGTATTGAAACTGAGAGGTAGAAGATAAAATATTATTCTTTCTGTACATTCGAAGATGAGGCTGCGTTGCTTTGCGCCAAAAATGAACCCAGGCTCTACTCTTGATGGACGACACTGTGTTTTTTTGCTGGACCTATTTTCTATTAGGCTGCACACAGTTGTCTCAATGAAATGACTGAGGAAGCATTTTTTGTGTTGCACAGGTCTGAACACAGCCTTAGGATGTAGAGTGGAGTGGAGTATGCTTGTCAGGTCGTCTAAGAGCATTTGAGAACCCTTTTTCAAAGACAGTAAGGCTACTTTATGCAACAACTGGTCAGGTGTGTAGAGGCCTGAAAGTAGGAATAGTTTCAAGTTCTCTCAAGATCTTTTTTTTTTTTGTTCTTCACATAACTACTTCACATCATATTTTGTTTGAACAACCAAGTACAAAAACTAAATTAAAAGATGCCAAATTTTTGGAGGGAAGTGATGCAATGCAGTCACGAGGAGGCAGACTCTTCATCCTGCCTTTCAGTCCTTTTGTATCTAGATGTGACAAGGCCTGAGTTTGTACTGAACCCAAATGCAGGACACCAAGACCAAGGTTTCAAAATAAAAGATCTTTAATGAAAAAATACGAAACTCAAAATCACTCTTACGAGGACAGTCCAATAACAAAGTACAACAGAAATTCCCTCTAACAAGGCAAAAAGGCAAGGTACTAAACTGAAAATCACTCAGACAAGGCTGAGGAAAGAACAAAAAGGCAAACCTGAACGAGAGCACACAGAACATGAGGCGTAGATTGACGAGCTATGCAAACACAACAAACTGGCACAGGACAAGGGAAGACACAGACATTATATACAGGTGGAGACTATCAGGGCGGGGCAGACAATCACACTGGCGGGAAACACAGAAGGAAGGGCAAGTTACCTGGAATGAAAGGAGAGATGGTTACCAAAATAAAACAGGAAGTGACGAGACAACATGAGACAAGACATAATGCAGAAAAGTAACTTAACGTTTTTTCTTAGTCATGACAAGATGTGGTTGGACTTCAAAGTAATCATGTCTGAGTCATCCATGTGACTGCTTCCATTAATAGAGGAGTGAAATGTTTGTTTAACTCAGAAATGTCCCCACCATCAGCAGATGAAAGAGGAGGAACATCTGTGGGCAATACAGAGGACTATGTTTCCCAGCCAGAGATGGGTAGCATCATTTATACAGTGTATACTTGTTCAAACTCACAGCTTCTACTCGCCGCTTTCCCTTTTGGTTTCAGCATGCAAAATGAACGTTACATATGTTGTATACTTCATGTACAAATGTTGAGACAGGAAGAGGGCACGAGTGTTCAGAGAGTGTATAAATGACTATAAAATTTATTTTATTGACTACTCCACTTTCACGCCAATTTCTTTCTTTTCCGTAATATCTGCTACTTGAGGATAGGCTTACTATGGGTAATGGGTGCCTGACAACTACACCATTTTAAAACGGTGGTTTGGATGTATCTGCCTTGTCAGAAGTGCGAGATGAAAGCAATGCAAGTGATACAGAACTTAGTCTCTGTGTTATGGGTACCAAAGATTCATTTTTACCTTTACATGAAGTTTATTACATTACTTTACACTGTGTATGGTATTATTCTATATGCATTTCTATGTGGTCAGTGCCCCATAGATGCACCATGCCTGTAACAGATGTCCATGTATCACCATAGCCCTAAATACAATGGGAGCATAATAGGGGTGACTGGAATAACTCAACTAGCATATTAAGGTTTCTCAAAACTAATAAGCTAAGAGTGACACAAGAAATACCTTACATATACATACCAATAGTATGCATACAAAAGAGATAACAAGACTGGGTTCTTACAATGAACGGCTAACTGGTTCCCTTCCTTCAACATTATGATTGCTTAAATTCGATACATTAATATTAATTGTCAAAACTAAAACAAAGCTAAAAAAAAAAAAAAAAAGAAAGAAAAAAAAGAAAGTGTAGCTTTTTATAACACTATTATTTTGCCACAAACATTGACCCGCCAGTCAAACAGAAAACCTACCTAAACTTGTCACTTGGCTGGTGTTGGCCCCTGGGGACCACACGGCTAGGCACCAAATCATTTTATGTTCTTAACTAGAAATTATATATAGCCATAACTGATGGACATTCTTCACTAGCTTTCATCTCACCCAGCAATCATACTGATTTACATTTAATGCTGATGTTAATTTTACTTTGTGTTGGTTCCACTCTGGGAACTGGATACAATTTTCTCTCTTCCTCCATTTTGCAATCTGCAACCTCAAGTTGCATTTTTCCACAGCGTAAGCGTGCAACAGCATAATGCTCTGTACAAATCACATTGTGCGGTGTACAGTAAACAATGCTTTTATACAAAGAATCTCCATCAGTGATTTTAGTTCGTCAAGTTGCTCAAGGTGCTTACTTGATTAGATGTTTTGTCACATTTTTGGGGTAAGTTGGACCGAGGAGCAAGACACAGATTAGAGTTAAGGGGGGAAAAGGATTTATTAAACAACAAAACTTCAGGAGACACAGGTGGAACGGAGAGGCTTCAGTGGTTGGAGCAGTGTGAGGTAGGCGCTGGGGCAGGGACGGCAGGTTGAGTGGAACAGATATGGGCAAAACACTGGAGACACCGGAGAAATGGGAAACAGTGGAAACAACAAAAAACACAAAGCACTTGATAACAGGAGAACACTAGAACACATGGACAAAGACAGAGAGCATGGAGAGGAACTTTCTGGCAGCTAGTGGGTGAAATCAAAAGTCTTTTAAAGCTGCCAGTGACAATGTGAAAGAGGAAACGTGTGAGAATGGATCGGGCCAGCACCTGAAGACCACGCCTCCAGCCACTGAAGCCTGAAGCAATGCCTGAGCAAAAAACTAAACCACCCCAAACCAAAAACACTGGAGTATAAAACTTAATACACTGAAAACACACTAGTAAAACCACAGAGTCCAAAACCATATTTAGGTTAAATAAAAACTGAGATACTGTGCATGAACAAAGCCACTGATATTTATTTTTTTAACGAGGAGGTAAAGATAGCAAAACATTAAATAACAAGTAGCCATCCATAAAAGAGTGTTAAACCAGATGTATACTTCTGTGTAACAGTACAAGGCAGAGTTTTTGGGTTAGGAACTGACTTGTAGTTGGAGCTGTCATTTCTCCTACCAGTAGCATCACTGCAGCAGGATGTGTGGTGCACTGTGGGGCATTATTGCACAACCCCTCCAAAAAAGTTGGGACACTGTGTAAAATGTCAGTAAAAACAGAGTTTGATGGTTTGCAAAGCCTATATTTAACTGAAATAGTGCAAAGACAACATATTGAATGTTGAAACTGGACAATTTTATTGTTTAATGGAAAATATTTGCTCATTTTAAATTTTGATACAAGCAGCACATTTCAAATAGTTGAGACAGGGGCATGTTTACCATTGTGTTGCATCACCTCTTCTTTTACAACACTCTGTAAACTTTTGGGAACCAAGAAGACCAGTTTCTGGAGATTTGAAAGTGAAAGGTTGTCCCAAGCTTGTCTGAGATAGGATTTCAGCAGCGCACATGCCTATAGTCACCGTAGGTTTGTCAGAACTGTTTAATGCATAAGTATGAATTAGCTCAAACGTGACACCTGATTGCATGATTGCACAGATCTCTGTAATTAATGATCAGCTAGGGAAATGGCTGGTACTAAGTTGACCTATTGGACAAAATGACTTATTACTTCAAGGGTTAGGGTTAGGGTTATAAGGCAGCTTTGTGCAATGTGCAAAGTGAGGCAGGCGCCAAGAACAAGTAGACAAAGGATCAACATGGCATGCTAACAAATCTAGAGCCGAGATAAAAACACACCGAAGACTTTAAATATATGTGAGCTGATCTGTGAAGTATAGACATTTTGAAAAAAAAAAAAAAAACAGATTAAAGGTCAGAGACACTTATATAAAGGGTAGCATGAAAGTAAAATACTGTGTATGGTGTCACCAATACATTCAGTGTGTGTTTCAGTGGATGAAGTGAGGGGGGTGGTGGTGGTTGGGTTGGTGCGTCCAAGACTGGCATCCTGTTTCTCCAGCGAGGTGTTAACCGAGTGAGAAACGTGGCACCCGATAGGACGACTGGCTTGCCTCCACCTCCTCCCACCAATGCCACTCTCTCCTTCATCTGATGTGTTAAAAAAAAGAAGAAGTGAGGAGCGGCTAGACGAGGTCACCAGGGAGTACAGACAGACACTGAGAATTTACACAGCACTACAGCAGCACTACTGCAGGGACACATTTTTTATTTCTATGCATGTGTTCACGTAAAGATATTAAGCTTGCATGTGTGTGTGTGTGTGTGTGTGTGTGCGTTCATGCTCACCTACTCTTGCTTAGACAACTGAAGGAAGGATACAGTATTTTTTGCAAGATTGGGTGTCTTATGCATACTTTTATAGATGTCTCTGAAATTCAGCTAGACTTGTCTGGGATCTTTAGAAACTCTGCTGTATGCAATTAAGTCTATGCCAGGACAAGGCAATTATCTATCAGGCTGCACCAACAAGTCGTTAAAGTCATTGATCCAGAATACATGCTGCACGTGTACTGACTTTTTTTTTTTTTTGTTCTAATGTGATCGTAATAGTATGTTGTGTAGTATGTAGCTATGTACAATTTCATTTAGCAGACGCTTTTGTCCACAGCGACGTACATCTGAGAGTAAATATGCTGTGTATACATACTGTCATATCCACCTACTTCATGTATATAGAGCAACCCGTTACACTAATCATATTTATTTCAGCATCCTTTGCACTCTGTTACATTTTACACATTATTAATTTATTTATTTTACCTTCTATATGGACTACGGTTACTGGACCCAGGAGTGAGACCCAGATGTGGGGGAAGGTAAAAAGGGATTTAATAAACACAAAAAACAAAAGATGAGTCACAGGTGAACCAGAGTAGTTTCAGTAGTTGGAGGCAGGACAGCAGGAGAAGTGCAAGTGAGCAGGCTGTGGTGGAGCAGGATGGGGATGAGCAGAAAAAGCCAAGGAACTACTGGAGACACTAGTAACATAGAAAAACCTACAGCACTAGAGGAGTCTTTCCCTGGAGAACAGGGACAAAGATACTGAACGATCTGGCATCTTGAGAGAACGACAGGATTATTTAAGCAGAGGTGACGAGTAGGGATGAGCCGGATCCTCGTTTCAGACGAGTATCCGTTACGGATAAAGCATGTTTGACGAATACGATTATGATACGAGTAAAATATGTTAATATCTGTGTTCGTGCTGAAGGAAAATCCTCATTGTGGAACTGACTGTCTTCGCGCTCTGTGATTGGCCAGTCACACACAGCGCCCGCCCCTCCCTACACAGACACGTCTCTGCCATAGACTGTATGGTCTCTGCACGTCTCTCCCAACATACGCGCGGTGCATTTGACAAGACAGAGCTGAAAACGGCTCGCATAGCGTCGGTAAATGCCTCCGCTCCGATTTTTTTTTTTTTTTTTTTTAACCGTCTGCTTGCTCTTAGTTTGGCTGGTGATATGAAGTCAGTTGAAAAACTGCTCGTACTGAACGCGGTGCTTTTGAGAAGAAGTGAACAAGGCTGACATATTATTTCCCTGTTTGCCATCACTGGATGTTTGCATGAATCATGAAGTTCACACAGATCATTAAAAAATAAACAGTCTCACAGACCATTTACACACATACACACATATAGCTGTAGCTGAACACACAAAGTAGCCTATATTAATATTTTTATTGTATGTGGCTGCATGCAGTATCTGACACTTTCTCTCTGCAGTTCATGAAAATAATATTATAAATATTCTTGAGATATACTGTATATAGGCTTTGAATACAGTAGATTACCAACTTCTGATCAATCCATATCAATTTCAGACTTAAAATAATGTACAGTTTTAAGCCTCACCCATTTCTGCACTCACTTCCGGTTTAGGCCCCGCCCACTCCGAATACAGATACAGATACAGATAATGTAGATGGTTAAACAGATACGAATACAGATACAGATAGTGGTGTACTCGCTCATCCCTATGTAGAACCACAGACGTGGTGTTTTAGGAGGACAAGCGTCTTGAAAAGTGAGGGTTTAGATCAGACAGTATAAAAAACATGCAGACACTGGCTGACTGTTTACTGGACAGGAAGATTGTAACCTGCTACTACTACAAATAATACTGACTGATACTAAAAACATAAGCTAATATATATAATGTATTTTTTAAAGCCACACTTTGACTGCTTTTGTCTTTTCTTCAGAGCACATATTGCACAATATCTTTCTTACAAGCTGCAAGTTCTTCAGCATTTTGGCTTATGAAGAACAATGTTTACTTCAAGTTGTCTTCTATGTGCACATGTGTGGAAGTATGTTCAAGTCTCACATTCTTCTTAATATTTCTTCATTTGTCTGTCCCCAGTTTAATTTGCTGTTGATGTTATTTGTCCATGTTTTCCTGTTATATTGATACATTTTCTCAGTTGCATCGTTGCTGTTTTCATATCATACTGGATGGAAAGCAGCAATGCGAGAAATTCCTTTGTGTTGACTTGTGAGCACTCATCTGACAACTCCAAACCAGTTTTCATTTTGTCAATGAAAACTTAAACGAAAACTTCGTTGACGACCGTTTATTCCGTGACTAATTTGTGACGAGAACGTAAATTTAATAAGTACTGACAACAAAAACTAAACCGAAATCTCTGTTCATTATGAACTGACGAGTAAAAACATGAGGAAAAAGCTGACGCTGGCCGGCCGGACAATCTGGGTAACAACCATCCTCAGTGCCTTGATTGTTTTCCCTTCTAACCAATCGGTCTTTGTCAGTCACGTGTTCTGACCAGCAGACACGCCTACCACACTGAAAAAAATAACTCATTGGATCAACACAAATAAATTTTGGGCAGGATTTCCATCCATTAAATTCATGTAGCCCCAACAAGTACTTTAATTGGCCTAAACTTATTTACATTTGTTCAACTCTAATTAATATAGTTAATCTAAAATAAAATTCTTTCATTACTTCATTTGACCCTCATATCAGACACAGAACACAAAATCTGGTTAATGTTAATGCTTTTTATTTAAAACGAAAGAACATCAACATGGAACTCATCAAAATCATGATGACAGTGATATAAACTGCATTCTTTGCACTTCCACATTCATTATCCTGAAAAGGAGAATAAAGACAATTAGCGCAATTCAAACTGAACATGTGACAATGGCACAGATCATATACCAGTATTAAGTAGGCAGTCTATAACTTACAATCCCTGAGAGGTTGCCTCCAGTTCCTTGGTACTGTTGAAACTGGAAAAGATGAGACAAATAGAATCACTGCAAGTGATGGGATACTCATAATTTCACCAAGCAGACCACATTTCATGAGAGCACTTGCCAAGTTTAATATTATTTTCCCACATAAAATGTAAAAAACAAGCATCTTCAAACATCTTACAAATATCTTGAAATTCTGGAAACTCCGCTAATGTGTGTGTGTGTGTGTGTGTGTGTCTGAGTGACCATGAGTAGGGGAGAGGGGGGTCTGCTAAAACAGACGCATAGTTGTAAAACCTCATAATTCATGTTCATGTACAATTTTCAAGTAAAAGTTGTGTGGTTATAACACTTGTCAGAGTAACCACTGACACTCTCCCTCATGTAGCGTAGCTAGCTAGCTAGCTAGCGCGCAATGTCCGTCTTCACTGACAGTAAAATTTGTCTCACTTCACAGTCTTTTCACAGCAAGCTTTTTAAAATATTACATAATCACGTACTCACCAAGGAGTGGGATTGCAGCAGCTTTGCGTGTCTCTGCAGCAGCGTTGGAGGAAGTTGTCCGTGAAGAAGCAATTAGAGACCGGGAGGAACAGAGGCTGCGAGCGCGTTGCATTACACATGC
>JBBMOC010001324.1:0-12586 GCA_037975185.1 Centropyge bicolor | reverse complement strand
TGGGTGACGTCACGGACACTACGTCCATATTTTATACAGTCTATGGTCCTAACTTATTACATAAGTTATTAGAGATATAAATACCAGCCATATCTAGTTACACACACACAAACACACCTCACCTGACCAGAGGTGCAGTCCATCAAAGCCGTAGGAGTAGAGGTCATCACCCACCCCGTTGCCTCCCCACCCCTCTCCCCCACTGGGGTAAGGTGCGTAGCCACTGGTATTGGCCCAGCCCACTCTGAGGTGAGTGGCCTCTGCTGTGACGAAGGGCAGCGCCTGATCCACAATTAGCTCGTAGTACCACTTCCTGTACTGAGCGGAGCCGTCACTGACTCCCAGGAAGATGTTGGGACGCATGCTGTCGGGAGCGAGAAGCAGGAGAGAGTCTGTCAGTGATCCATCGGAAAATGACAGACTTAAATGCACTCTCAAGCCAGTGCAGTATTTGACGTTGAATGTTTTTAAATGTCAAATTTCAATGCTGTCAACAACACATATTACATTCAGCTTGTGTGTGTGTGTATACCTGCTTACGTGGTTGATCAGGCGGGTCTGCAGTAACAGATCTCTTCCTGGCAGCAGGTTGTCACAGATCAGGTGCTGGTTGGAGCGTACAGCCACGCCGTGACACACACACAGCGAACACAACACATCCAGGACCTAGACAGTACACACATACCAGAACATATAGTTGTAAAATATATTATTGTAACAGTATGAACACACACATAAAAACATGCATACAAACTGAACAGCAGGATTCCTGATACGTTTTTTTTGGACAGGATACAGCTCTGTGTTTGAAAGGTTTTCCCTGCCTTGAGAATGCTTTGACGTTATCTCGCCCTGCTCAGTAAAACAAAGACAGGTTGAGAAATGTTCCTAAATGTTTAAATCAGTGCTTCTGGCAGACTTGCTCCTCCTGCACTGTTCTCAGCTGCCTCAGGTTCTGCCAACAGATCCCTGGAAGCCTTTTCACAGTACACACAAATAAATATGTGGATTATTTGCACAAAACTTTGACACTGATTTCAAGGTGTATATTGGAGGTTTCTAAATGTCTGTGGAACATTTGTTATATATAAAGACGTACTGTACATGTGTTGTGTATCTATAAGAATACCTTGTGGTTCCGTCCATGTTTGTCCAGCAGAGATATAATAGACTTGATGTGTCCCTCTTTGATTATGTTCAGTGCCTCAGGACTCTCAACCAGCACACAGTGAAGCACCTCTAGAATACCTGCAAATACAAAATAAGAATATGAAGGACCATAATTAATACTATACAATAAGCATTAAGAACCAGGAGCTATATTCACAAATCATCCTAAGGCTAGAAGAAGATCTCAGTCGATGTCAGTCCTAACTGTTAGACCAATCACTGAGGAGCTCCTAGAGTCATTCAAAAGGCATTTAAGTGCTAAAAGTAGCTCCTCAGTTGGAGTGAAGTTAGATGAAGTCCAGAGGACACCTGAGTCACAATCAGTCAGCCATGAAAAATACAATGACAATGGATTTTTAAAAGGATCTTTGTTATTAAAATTCCAAGAATATTATGTATACATATACAATCAGAGCTATTATCATTAATGTGTCTTTCACCTTTTTGTGACATAAAATATATAATTAAATCTTGATGTGAAACCGCCTCAGTGCATTAAGCTTCATACAACAGCTTGTAGTGTTGCTTGCTACCTTCAACCACTGTGCAGTGTTGCTGTGGGATGAGTAGCAGAGACAAAGTCAAATAGCATGGCAGGTTTTACTAACAAGTAAAACTAATCAAGAAAGATTTTTTTCAGATTTGAAAATGGCAATTCACCAACAAATGCCAAGGTTTCTTTCACCTGCTTTTGTGTTTTGGTAAAACAGAAATTGGACGATCTGATTTCAACATGGCATCCAATGGTGATGAGTTGTGACTCCATGGTGAGGCAGGCTGACCTACCAGAGGAAGCCTCCAGTCTCTCCAGTCTGCTAATCAGCCAGTCCAACGAACCAGAAAACTGAGCGCAGTTCTTCCTGTTTCCTCTGATCAGGGCAGCTAGGAGGGTGACAGAAGGAGACAGGACAGGACAGGACATGAGTAAGGAGCTGCTGCTATTATGTGAAGATGGAGTAAAAACTGTAGCAACAGCTTTTCCTTCTCTCCATATTTGATATTGAGATATATGACACAGAGATGAAGATGCCGCCCTGGATGGATGCCTTGGTGTGGATTGTTTTTCTGCTGTGTCAGGTGGCAGGTTTCCAACTCTTCACCATGGATTGTGACACACAGCTTTATGGCAAAACGAAGGGTGGAGGTATCTGTTTCTAAACTAACAGTGGCTGGTGTCATGACGTGACAGTGAACTGGAATTGTATTTTATCAACTGCAAGTCTTTCTGCTTCCCCCTGTGACTTTGTTTCATTCAGTCTGATGTGTGTTCACATACAACCACATGTTCTAAAACCAGACACTGTCACACCCTGTGTTTTTAACAAAGGTCATCAGTACTATGAACTCCCCTAATGCAACACAATACCCAGTCATGGTCTACCTAACTCCGTTGTACAGGCAGAAATGACAGGTGTGTAAACTTGTTGTGAGGAGATCCAAGCAGTGGAACAGGGGGGATCTTTGCCTATAGACTGTACTGACTGGGATGTTTTCAACTGTTACCAACAGTCTAGATGAGTTCTCAGAGGCTGAGACGTCATACATCAGCTTCTCTGAGGACTTCTGCGTACCATCCAAGCGGCAACCTCCGCCGCTGAAAAATGAAGCCAATGCGGAAGTGCAAAAAAGCTGTAGTTCCTCGAATAACCACTAGAGCAGGCTGCGGAAGGGAGTCAATTACATTTGAGCCCCATGTTAAAATGTCCGATTTTACGACAGAAAAAAACATATTTACAGCCTGGTTCAAAACATGGCTCTAGTCTCATAAGCTGTTTTTCTACTCCATGACAACTCTGGGGGGGGCGAATTTTTTTATAAGGCGTTCGTTTAAAATATACAGCATACATCATTATGCACAATTCATAGCTGTCAATCTAAGTGGCGCCACTTTGATTGACAGCTAGCCACTGACGGTCTAAAGGGCGTCACCCCGGCTGATTCTAGCCAGAGTTTGGGAAAGAGATCGTCGTGGGGTTAGCCAGCTAGCAACGATATTTAGCATTTAACCTAGCTGGTTAGCCGTAGCTAGTTTGATTATTTCGAATAAAGCGGCTTTTTTCAGCCAATAGCGTTCATTCGACCCACCTCAGCTCCGCCCTCGCTCCACCTCTTTGTCCACATTTGGAGTAGCCGGAGGTAGGCTACCAAGATGGCTACGCACTACGATTTGCTTCATTTTTGCTCTTCAGAAACCTATGGGTGACGTCACGGACACTACGTCCATATTTTATACAGTCTATGGTACCATCACACAGCACCATGTACCACAGTCAACACTGTGTCAACACTAAGTCCTTCCGCCTCCAGGGTACAGTCATCACCCAGGACCTAAAGTGGAAGCTGAACATCAGCTCCCTCACCAAGAAAGCCCAGCAGAGAATGCACTTTCTGTGGCAGCTGAAAAAGTTCAACCTGCCAAAGATAATGATGGTGCACTTCTACAGCACCATCATTGGGTCCATCCTCACCTCCTCCATCTCCATCTGTTACACTGCTGCCGCTGCCAAGAACAAGGTCAGACTGCAGCATATCATTCAGTCTGCCATCTCTCAGGACCTGTACTCCTCCCTGAGGGGACTCTGGGGTGACTGTAGGAGACCCCTCCCACCCCAGACACAAACATTTTGAGCAACTCCTCTTCCGGAAGAGGGTGCAGTCCCAGCAACAATTTTTTCCCCAACTGCAATTTCAAATATTCCTAATACTGCATACTGTGAACTTCTGCACAGTCACTGGTTCATGCTTTGTATATTCCTGCACAAAACTTCTCTTTCATTCAAATAACATATTGTACATATGGTTAAGTTATCTATCTTGAACATTTTTTTTTTATTTTCACCTAACCTTTCCATTTGTATTTCTTTGAAGTGCAATTGTGTGTGTGTGAGTGTACCCAGTAGTTGGTAGAGGGAGTTGAGAATGGAGCTCCAGGCCTCTCCTGCCTCTCTTCCGACTGCCTCAGCAAAATGAGCAGCACTGCTGTAGACGTGAAGACGATCAATACACTCCAATACCAGGCTGATCATCCCCTGCAGACACACAGGCTGTCGGTTTTACTGCTTTATTCAGCTGGATTCACATAATTATAGTCAAATGAAGTGGAAAAGAGAAGAGACAGTGCATGGCAGTAGTTTTTTTACTGTTAACACTCTTAGGTCCAGCTGGAGAGGTTCAGAATTATGAAAAGTGACTCTGCAGTCACAAACCTCAGAGACAGGATGCAGTACAACGTCACACTTCACTGCCTTGTGTACTTTGTCAAAGCCACGCTTATCCTACATGTTTGTGTAAACTGCAAACCAATATATGTTTTAGAATGTAGCAGTACCAAACAACACCCATGGTTGATATTGTCACCCTGCCCATCACAAAAAATTTAGGTTACACTGGATTATTAAAACTCACATACTCAATTTCAAAATTCCATAAAAGAACAAAGAGAAAAAACAAAAAAAAGACAATAAATAAAACATTAACACATCACTGTGAAGGAGGAGTAAAACTGCAAAAAACTTAAATCATGAAACAGAAAGGGAACTTTTTCTCACTGATTTCTCTGCGACATTTGATATTGGATTAAAAAATAATTTTTATAATCATTGATTAAATAAGAATTCTGTTGTCATGGGGAACAAATTGTATGGTTAAGAGGAAGCATATACACAGAATAAATGAATCTTAGAAAAGACTTACATCTTGTTGCACAAAGTGTTTGACCAGTGATTGTGATGACACAATCATAGATGAATAAGATTTGACTCGAAGTAGCACTGTTACATTATAACACAGATAGGAAATGTAACCTTCACACACACACAGTCCATACCTCTTCCTGAAAGAGGTTCTGCCGGTTCTTTAGAGCTCTCAATCGGTTCTGCTTGTCTTCATGTTCCAGGTGATCTCCGGGTGGTTGGAAGTAGCCAATCAGATCCTGCAGACTCAGACTGACTGAATCTATAGGTAGATCTGGAGTGGAGCTCTTCCCCTTTTTCCTTAGTGTGTCCAAACCCCTGGAGCAAACAGAGTAGAGAACATCAGTCACTCACTGCCTTTTTACATGATACGTTCTCATTCTTACTCTTTAGGTTACAGCTGCTGTTACTGCCTAACCTTCTGTTGAAAGCTAATTTATGTGCAGAACTTTTTTTTTAGCCAATGTCCATGTTACGTTAGCTGGCTGAATAACATATTGTATTTCTGCAGTGAGGTTTTGTTCAGAGCTGATACTTTCAGGTTGCTGGCTTAGTGTAAGATATCACTACATCAATTCAAATGGCTTCTATATAGACCAAAGAACGAGAGTGAACTTTATAAAAATACAGATGTGAACCTAAAGTGCAGCTTATAGTGTAGTTTTAAATGAGCAATAATTGCCGCTCTGAGCTTTATGTGTTTCTCAGAGAGGCACTTTAAAGACATCTTAATGCACAGTAATATGGGCTGAACCCTGTCAATTAAATGTGCAGACCTTTTCATTGTTTACCACCTGATAAGTTACAAGAGTGAGTCCATCTGTACTCATGAACACGTCAGAACAGTGGCTCATTAGGGACATGGGGAAAACTCCACTGGATAACTGGGGTCAAATCTTTGCATGTATTTTGTGTGATCAATTAATTCTTCATTTTTCAAAACAGGTTACACTGCAATATACATGACACACAAATGTTACCCACATATTACAAGAGATGGGACAAAACTAAATTACATATGGCCTCATAAAAAAATAGATGAAACTGAAGGCCAAGTTTCATATTTTACTGTTGATTATATAATGATTTAAAGGTTTTCAATAAAATGTCCTACATTTTGTTTGTCAGAGTGGACAAGGGTACTCGTTTGCAATGTGAGATCACATGTGAGAAATTCTGTTCTTTTCTGACAAATGTGTCACAGATGCAGTGGTATCTCTGGCTGTTTTAGGAGGAATAAGCCCTGGGCACTTGTGTACACATAGCACAATTAACAGCAACATTGTGCTGTATGAAGACAGGGCTACATTGACTTGTATCTGTCTATTGGCTGCTTAAAACTATTCGGTATTGATGGAGTTGAGATGTGAACTGATTGGTCTCAGTGGTGAGAGCAAATGTCTGGTTCAATAACAGCTCAGCTCAATGTTGGGAGAAATATTTGTTTGGGGGTTTTACAGAACTGCTTATGAATGATTCATCAGTCATAATGCATGCTGCTACTCAAAGCTGAGAATGTACATTCATGTCTTCATCATGATGCTGAAAGCTCATCTCTTTGTGTTTCACTGCATTGAAGTGAATTGTCAATCACTATAGATGACTGCTTGGACACGCTTGAGCAGCTGCTGTGTCACATACATAAATAAGACACATAGTATAAGGCGTAGAACTTTCTGTTGTAACAAGATGCTCTGTAGTAATCTGTCACATGTTTGAAATTGAAAGAACATTACAGAATGCAGATAGCCTACATGCACTGGGGTACATTATTGTAAGTGTGGGACATATGCTTTTAATAAAGTTACTCTAGTACAGGGGTTTTCAAAGTGTGGGATAGCGAGCCTCCCTAAAGAGAACTCAAAAGCATGCCGCCCCCCCTTTACCCCCCCTAATTATTATTACTATTATTACTGTTATTGTTGTCGCTTTGTATGTTCCACACAGGCTTAAAAAAGGTTTTAAACAATAAACGCTATACACATCTTTATTTTTGTAAACATCTTAAACATGTTTGTATGTTCTTAAACATATTTTTAAAACATTTTAATCATCTTTATCTCTCTGTGTGGATAAATATCTTTTTTTTTAACACATTTTAACATCTGTATGTTTTCAGCATCTTTTTAAAACATATTTTTAACATCTGTATGTTTTTAGCGTGTTTTTAAACACATTTCAACATCTTTATGTTTTAACATCTTTTTTAAACACATTTTAGCATCTGTTTTTAACATATTTTAACAGAGCTTTTTAATATCTTTTTGAATACATTTAATTTAAGGCTCTTTGAGTTTACATGGTGGCATACTGTCGTTAGCTAGCACCTCTTTGCAGATAACACTCTGTGGCAGCGGAGCATCATCAGGACCAATACATGAAAAGCCAAACTTTAAATAATCAGGGTCATACTTCCTCCGTTTTCTGCTCGCCCCAGACTCTGTGTCCTCTCTCACTTTCACCTGAGATACTAAAAATCGACCCATCTTGTCTCTTGTCAGATGTTTACACCTTTTTTTCTTTTAGGGTTTATTTTTTCACTCGCCGCGCCTCCGCTGAAGCCCTCTGGCGCCCCCCAGGGGAGGCGCGCCTCACACTTTGAAAACCGCTGCTCTAGTACATTGCCTCATGTTCGCACCAGAGCAGGCAGCATTTACCCTGAGATTCATTTTTGATGCCATTCAAGTGAAATTGCAAAAAGCATATTTATTTCCATGATCAGGTACAGTCACATATGTACACACAGGACGGTGGTGTAGCTGGCCCATATTGTTTTGGTTTCTATATTTCCCGCTGACTTCAAGTTCCTGTTGGATTTTTCACAGCTGCTTGGATTCATCGTGCAAAGCCTTTATCACAAGTGTATCACTACTTGCTGCAGTGCATCTCTGTTCATCACAAGATGTCACTTTAACCTCTCAGATCATTATGCTGCTGATGGTGTTTCATCCTACCTCAGACACTGCAGCCAGTGTCTTACTACCAGACTTTTCGAAGGAGCTCTTGCCTTCTGCATTATGTGTATTATATGTGTGTGTGTGTGTAGTAATCCACCTGATGAATAGGTTGAAGAGAAAGACAGTGCTGCGGATGACTCTGGCGGTGCGACTCTCCTCGTGTTGTGACCGAGACAGCGTCAGCCCGTCGTCCATGTGACCCTCATGGTGCATGATGGCCTGAAGAAGAAGAAGTACGCTTTCGACATTGAGTTCACTGACCACTGACCTTAATATCAATTACAGCATTTTCAAAAGATTGCATAAAATCCTGAGCGGTCTTATATCTGTTATATCTGTTTCAGGCTTTATAACAAAATGGGGCTGTGGTTGATGTCAAACAGGAAGAAGCTCCCAATGTGTCAATCAACCAAAATATCAAAACTTCAATTTATAGCCACACAGACAGTTTTCTTATTTTTGCTTTAACTTTCATTTTTTGAGATTAGTTTGATTTTACATGAACAGAACATATGTATTTGGGGATCAAATTTGCAGACTGTCTAAAATGTGCATTCATGTTGTTTTTCACCTTTGGCACGAGTAAAATGCTCCATTAACCACATGTGACATTGACTATGCCTTGAGGTTTTTGCGCCTTCTCTGTTGCCATTGTCGTTTCTTTATCATATAATAGGTCGGTTACAGAAACACTCACACCTTTAGTGGCTTGTTGCAAGCATGGATACATGTGTCTATAGTTAATGATAATGTGACTAAAGGCTCATAAACTTCTTCAGCTGCTGACTATCTTGGCGTCACATTTTGTCAACTCCTTTATATACAGCAACCCGAACATGAACTGTGGTTAGAAGAAAGCAGAGACAGGTAGTAAAAGCAGTAAAAGGTAGTGTATGGTTTAATGCAGTGAGGTACCTTTCTCTGGACTCCACCCATGCGTGCACACTTGGCATCAACAGTCTGGTAGGTGAGCCACAGGCAGGTGTCTACATGTTGGATGTAACACACGGAGTCACCATACTTAATGTCAGGAACACCCATCCCATCCACCTCCTTCTTCACACCAGGGTCCAACTTTTCCTGAAGGACAGGGAAACTGTGTTTAATACTGATTAAATGTTGTATGACATGATAGACAGGGCTGCTCTGAGGTATAGCAGGTCATCATTAAGAGTCCTTTGATTTTTAACCAGTGTTTCTCGGTGCACAATTTGGAATTTAAAAGATTCAACTTGAAGGGCTTTCACATGTTATACTGACTGATCACTGAGGTCCCCAAAAATGTGCACTCATTGATTTACAACAGTGGCCAAAGAAAAGTCCGACAGTAAATAGAAACACTGTGTCAATATCTGAGATAATCTGACAGCTATCAGAAAATTAAACAGCAAAAATATTGATAATTGATTAACCATTTTAATCATGTTTCAAGCAAAGTCTACCAAAAATAATTTTCATAAAAACCACAAAAAACTTGAGGCCACGATCAGGCTCCCAGTTACATTGTTAAAATGCTAAGCTCTTATGAGCAGCAGCTATCTGTCAGTAACTTGTTGCATCCTTTAAACCCCCTCTAAAAAACAAGGTCCTTTTATGTTGTTAACCTTCTCTTAACTTTATTGTTTTACTGTTAATGTTCCAACCTGCTGTCATCATATAGCACCTGTATAACACCTGTAAAACACCTTGAAACTTTGTTAATAAAAGTGTTATGTGATTAAAGTTATTATTGAAGTTATTCTCTACAGAAAGTCAGTCAGAGAGTGAGCCGTCATAAATACATTAAGGTGGTCTCTATTCATTGTGGTACCAGAAAGCACCATGATGTTCCACCATTCCACCATGTAATGTCTACCATTACAACCCTTCTTACAGAAATGATGCCTGCTTATACTTGACCTTGTGAAGTATTCTACTGGGATAATCCACTTGGACATGTGAGCCTATCAAAACATATTCTTGCTTATGAAGCTGTAATGAACCACATCCTTCACAGACCGTTGCTGGACATTGTTGTACCTTGGACGACCTGAAGCAGAAGGCTGTAGACTTGACATCAGCTTTCTCTTTGTCTAACAGGAGCAGAGATTTGTCTTCTATCAGACTGAGATACTTCCCTGTGGTCACATGTCTCAGTCTGAATGGCTGACCCCAGCGGATATGACTCCCACTCCACCTGGGCACACACACAGTCAGACACACATACACACACATAGACATGAACAATCCTCAATAAAAACATATGACAGGGTTAAAAGTGGGTGACTTACATGTAGTGTAACCTTAGAGTTACACTAATGGATATTTGTACATAAACCATGGATCAGAGATGTGTAATATGAAAGTTGTTACTCACAGTAACAAACCCTTTATGTCTGCAGTTCCCTTCAGCCCCACACAAGTCGGAATTATCAGTAATCGATCAATGTGTATCTTGCAACATGACTGCATCTTAAAGGGAGTCCTATGTCTAAATGCAGTATTTACATTTTTACGATTTCAGTTGTTATGTTTAATTTATACCAACTTATATTAGTCAGGTAAAAAATAAATGAATGAATATGAATGATAATGTTGCTATATGTCTGTTAAATGTGTAAACAGGCAACTGCAAACGCGTTAGCCATCACAGGTTCTCCAGGTGATAACAGGCTGTGTCAGTGTTGTGTTTGTGTCAATGCAGTTTTAAATGAAATATCTGAATTGGTTTAAAATATGAACATGTTAAATATGTTGCATGAACTAAATTAAAAGCTTGAAGGCTAATGTTCATTCACTCCAGCGCACATTCATGTGCAGTCAAGTCACAGATGTTCACAGCACAGATGCAGCCAAGTGACAACAGCCAGACTTCGGCTTGTTTAAGATATGGATGTGTCCTATAACAAACAGAATCCACAGTCTGTGTGTTTCTGTCAGCGTGTGTGTCAATCACTGATATCACTCGTAATGGCTGGATTCTATTTAGACAAGCCAGTTGTGAGGTTCTGGCATTGCCCATATTTGCCAACTGTTAATGCTTACTGGGACATTTGAACGGAAGAGATCGCTCTTTAATGTTATTAGTCTTAGTCTGCTCCTTTCCAGCTGTGTCAAGCCTGATGTGACCAAAGAAACCTGAAGTCACAGACAAACTACAACCCTGACTCCAACACTACACGGGACACATGAAACAGGAAGTGATCATTTCTAATGCTTTTTCACACAAACTCAATTGGAAATGGTCCACTGGCAATATATTTAATGTTCTAGCTCATCAGCTAAAAGTTGCAGTATTTTAAACATATGTTCTACCACTCTACTGCTTACTGTACTAAAGATCCATGCTGGAGTCTTTACAGTGTGAGGAATCCTCAGCAAGGCTGCAAACAGCCTGACAAAAACTGACAGCACATCTATGAACTGCACTATTCTGCTTGTGTGTATTATGTGTGTGTATTGATTTGCCTTTGTGAATTTCCTTGTTCATTGTGTGTGTGTGTGTGTGTGTGTATACAACGTGTATGCTGTACTCACACAACACGCAGTGTCTCCAGCCTCCACAGGGACCTCGCATGACTGGACACGGCTCCCCCCTCATAGTGCACTGTCCTGGGGGCACAAATGAAACAATCACACCTTGAAACCAGTTTTTTCCATACATACGCATTGTGCATTTTAGATGTCTCTTCTTCCCCCACAGCCACTCCGGCTGCCTTTCATGTACGTGTAGATACAGCATGCTGCTACCTGGATGAGTCAGATCTCATCAGACAGTCAGGAGGAGAGCACAGTCACTCTCATTGGCACTGTTTAACAACATGGCTGTCCCCTTTGGGACCATCCTAAAACTATAATTATTAATAGTCCTCTCTGTCTCAGTCACAGCAGAGAGCTCAGTCTGTAATGGGAGTTGCTCCATCCCCTTCCTGCAGGCCATGGAAAGAAGACGCTCAGTACTGTATCTCTACGGGTCTAAACTAGAGTTTAAAGTAGAGCACGCAGAAGGTAAAACTTTGGTTTCACAGGTGACTTTGACACGGATTTAGAAGTGTAGAAGATAAACAGATTTTATCTGATAATAAGATAAGATATTCCTTTATTCGTGACATGGTTAAGGTCTCTTGGTTAATTTTTGTGTTTTTTTCAAGTTTGTTTTTCTGTGCATTTTTAGTTATATACTCCAGCATTTTGTTCTCTCTACTGCCTAATTTATTGTGTCTATTCTTAGATTTTATATTTTCTACATTATATTCTACTTTATATTTTGTATTCTAAACAAACAGTGCAATATAGGAGAAACGATGGAGATGTCAATTTCCCCGAGGGAACCTCCCAAAGGGATTAATAAAGTACTCTGTCTGTCTGACTGTCTGTCTGTCTGTCTGTGTGTCTGTCGTTTTTGATTATTTTTCTATTGTTTTTTTTCTATTGTTGTATTGTTTGTGGGTGGCAGTAGCTTCCAACCCAAATTTAATTCAACACCTCACTTGACCAACCCCTGATCGAGCTGTCAAACAATGCCATTGGCTGTCAGCTCCAATGTGATTAGAAACATCCAATCACATTTATACAAGTTTTCCACTATGCCAACACCGCCATTCATACCTCCTCAACCTACTGTGATGAAGGGTTAGAGCATCTAATGTTTATGTATGCCTGACTTGTTTTTCATGGTCTAATTTTATAATTTTGCAAGTTTAGGCTTACATTTGTCAGGTAAACTGTGTGTGTGTGTGTGTGTGTGTGTGTGTGTGTGTGTGTGTGTGTGTGTGTGTGTGTGTGTAA
>JBBMOC010001323.1:0-12589 GCA_037975185.1 Centropyge bicolor | reverse complement strand
GGGATGAAAAAACAAAGACTTTGACTTGTGCCATATTAAATAGCTTCAAAGAACTAAAAGAATCTGTTGGCTTCCTGCAACAGGAGAACTTATGATTTCTTTCTTGATATGTAGATGTTAAATGTGTATAATTAATAGTTGATTTTTTGTATTTGTTTTAAATATTTTGTTTGAGTTGCTTTTTTTATGATTTATTTTACATGATGCAACAATGTTCCTATCCAAGTTTCTAAGCAATTAGAAAACAGAATAACAGTTAATACAGTTAAACAGAATAATCACACACAAAAATACTTAATGAGAATACAAACAACAACTGAGCACAGTTAAAAAGAGCCATATTGTTGTAATGAAATGAAATGAAATTGCAGTGAAATGAAACTAGTAATGTTGGAAATGGCATCTGAATTTGAACCATAACCAACAGTAGTGTGGGAGGGAAAGACACCATCATCAGAAATATGATGTAGTCAAACCTGATCTTTTTACAAGTTTTGTCAGAATGTTAATCCAAGGCTTTTCCACATGTCACAAATATACTTATTTTCCGACAACTGGAAATGTGCACTGTTGTCATTTTGTTCTCCCTCTGTTGTCCTCCCTGCGTCACTGTGTCTTGTCGTATGTTAGATTTTTCAGCACGATGCTTGTCTCTATCTCACTGCACAGTGACTCACATGTGTTGGCCTGACATGATGGAGAAAAGAGACTTGTGTACTTCCCACACAGTAACAGTGCTTATAAAATAAATTATGCCACAGTTGTGTATATATATATATATTGGTGCATGCTGCTAAACCTCAGTGTTGCACCCCATTCAGCAGCATCAGTACTAGTAGGAAAATGTTGTGATTTCGTTGACCCATTGCTCAGTGGAGTTCACTTTCCCCCTCTGATCTTCACTGTTGTCTTATCATGACAATCAGTAAGTAAATAGAAACACTGGAATCTTTCTCAGGTCAGAACCAGAAATACAGATGAAAAAAAAAAACAGTGTTACAAAGATATGTATGCTTTAAAAAAAAGAAGTACTTTCTGTTTCATTATGACTTGTCTAATAAATGGACTGACTTACTGGAAGGACAACACACAATGTGCAGGTCAAGAAAAATTGAAAGTCACATGTGTCTATGACAGGACAACACCTCACTCTGTGCTGCTTCTTCTCGAGTAGACATCCACTTAAGTATTGGTTTCATAATCAAAATGTTTGAATATGGAAATTGTATATGGGCTAAGACATTACAGGTAGTTCAAAACAAAAATGACTTTCCAATTAGGGTAATGATGCCGCTATTGCATAGTGAAATGTGTTTTTATTGTGATGCTGTTGATGTTTATTTTGTATTTATTTGCTGTGTCAGTCCTCCATCCTTCTCCTCCAGGATGTGCTCAGTGAAAACGCCACATTCATCTCGCGATATTTCCATCGAGCGCTCATCATCCCTGTCTTCTTTACATGTTCACACATTAAAATGTGCCTGTATTTAAGAGTAGGGACGTTTATAGAATTCAATATATGTTATAATATAATATATAATCCTCTCACGACGCCCCCCACCCCCCAAATCCATCTTTCCATCTTTAGAAAAATGACAAACATTGAAGGGAGCGCACTCTGTTTGAAATGTGTTCTCACGAGATTTCACTGAGTTTACTTGAGCTAATGCCACGTCTTACCAGCAGCATCAACGTAGACAGAGATATTTGCAGTTTACCAAGCATCTTGTTGGCAGGACAGAAAGTTCTCAACAGGCACAACAGGCAGTGATATCCGACACAACCCGGTAAGGATGAAAACATTGTTTTTCATTGTATATAGCAGTAAGTGGTGTTGCTCCCGCTGCAGCAACATGTTAGCAAGTTGGTTATTAGCCAGTTAGCCAGCTAGCTAGCAGTCTCTCCGTACAACTTTGAAACCGGCGATCAGGGGTCTTTGTTTGATGACTAAGGCTTTCAGTGTTTACTGTGAGATTAAAGTTCACACTTTGAGCTAAATGAAGAGATTATCCGCTTTACAGATCAGACGTGTGAATCTAAACAGACACAATCACAAGACAAAGCTAAAACTCAAATGGGAGATTGTGCAGTTAGCTAACAATGAATATGTCCTTATAGTTTGATATTAAAACAGTCTGCCGGTATCTTTCACTGCTACTAATGTACATAACAGTGCAACATCTCTTAAAACAGATTTGATGGTAATCTGCACATGTGACTCATACTGAGTGTGATATATTGTGATATTTATTCTAATATAACATGAGTGTAACATGTGTTGTATGATGCCTCCTAAATATGATTTGTGTGTTTTCTGGTGCGTAAAATGTTGGAGAAGGTTTTGAGGTCCTTCCCTACACAAGGAGAGGTACCAAAAATTCAGCTGTGTTTATATATGCTTGAAGTTTCCTAGTACCATAGATTAAATAAAGTCAAAGCACCAGTTTTCCGCAGTTCATTTCCACACAGATCATGTGACTGATGAAGAATGAGATACATACTGCAATAACTTGTTGTGTCTTCTGTACAATCAACCTAATGCCACAGGGAGCATTATGGATCATTTTAGGCTGCAACTTAAAGCACTTTCTCCTAAGTACAGAGTGTCTGCATGAAATCACACTCACAGTGGTTAGTGTTATGGCAGAGTAAATTAAAGTATAAGTGTAAAAATGGCCACAGAGTTCAATCCTCAAACATCCTGTGAGTTTTTATTTATTCTATGTCTTCCTCACTCTTCTCTTTATCAAAGGTGTTACTATGGGCTGTGCACGTCTGCTGGCACTGACGGTGGTCACATCTGCAGTGCTCCTGTTAGCCTCCCGTTCAACCATCGCTCATAGCCATTCCCATGGCGATCATGGACATGGCCACCATCACCATCACCATCACCACGGCCACTCCCACGGAGAAGACCCTCAGGTGAAGATGTTCCACGGAGCAAGCAAGTGGAGCGCTGAGGCCAACCTCCCTCCACACGAAGAGGAGCACCACGGACATGATCACGGACACGCTCATGGACACGCACACGCTCATGGACACGCACACGCTCATGATCACGGACACGCACACGCTCATGATCATGGACACGCACATGCTCATCACGAGGACATTGTTCGAGTCCACAAGGAGAAGAGTGGACACGGGCACTCACACGGCGGGGAGAGGGCGAACATGGGGGCAGAGAAGAGGGACGTAGTGGAGCTCTGGACGCAGGTGTGACCATGGGTTTGATTGGGAACAATGAGTTGTCCAATAAAAGTGTGACCAGAAATATCTACATTAGACTTCACAGTTTTCTATCCTCCTACAGCAGCTTTCAGTGGTGTTTAAGAACTTGTTATTTTATTCTCGTAACATCTTCAGTGTTCATGTTATTTTGTCCTCCTGAACACCTTACGTTATAATGTAATTGAGCCTAATTCTGCTCAACTCAGCTCTATTACCAGATCTACATTGGCAGTGATTCCACACTGGTAAAGCCAACAGGCTGTGGAGACAAAATGAACTCTGCTGTTTTTTCACAAGAAAAATTCACCAAATGAAGCTATTTCTTAGCATTGTTTGCTGCAGACTTTAATTCAACCAAGAACTTTGACCTCCAACTCTTTATTTTTTACTTGCTGGAGTGAAAATGTGTACGTCTTGTTCTGAGGAACTTGAATGGTTTCTGTTGCTAGAGTGACTCACAAACACCACATGGCAGGGGTGCCACTCAACACACCTGGAGTTGTTATCAGTATTCCTGTGTTAGGTTGCTCTCTCATGTTGCTTTGCTCAGGATCTGGCAGTTTGATGTCATTCTGCCCTGCTGGACAAAAATGAAAAGTAAACTTTCCTCCATCCCTGTCCGCAGGCTATTGGAGCGACCCTGTTGATCAGTGCTGCTCCTTTCCTTATCCTGTTTCTGATCCCAGTTCAGTCCAACAGCGACCAGCACCAGAACCTGCTCAAGGTGCTGCTCAGCTTTGCCTCAGGTGGACTGCTGGGTGACGCCTTCCTCCACCTCATACCACATGCTTTGGGTAGGTGATAGTTGATCCATAGAAGTTAGTGTATTCTTGTTGTTTCTCTGGTTTAATTTTTTTTTTAACTTTGTCTCTCTGAGTTTGCTGATTTTATTTATTACCATGTCCACTTAAAATGTAGGCTGAATAGAGACAAAAGGCTTCATTTAGGTATATTTGTAATGTATATATATGTATATGTATATATGTATATGTATATATATTTGTAAATAAATATAGACCAGACTCATCAGCTGCGACAGATAAAACAACCCCCTCTTGATTCAGATGCTGTAGGTTCACCCATTTTGCTGTAACCATTTCTAATATGTTCAATGGCAGTTAATAACGGGCACTCAGAGGAAAGTGAAGAGTCACATGACCATGACCATGACCATGGCCATGGCCACTCTCACGGTATGCATTATTTACCTTTTCTATTAGTTGATGGAGTCAACCAAATAAATTTACTAAAACTAAATAAACCCCTATAGCTACTTTAGACTCTGCACATGTGTCTCAATTCTTATCAGTGCTCTCTGTCCTCTACCTGCACAGGAGGTTCCCACGGTCACATGATGTCAGTGGGTCTGTGGGTTCTCGGTGGGATCATCGCCTTCCTGGTTGTAGAGAAATTTGTGCGTCTGCTGAAGGGAGGGCACGGCCACGGACATTCCCACAGCCACTCTCATGGTACGCAGGTGTAAGCTCATCAGCTGTTCTGAAACCTTGATTTCATCTTCACACAGTATTTTCATTCTCATACATAACATTTTCATCTGCAGAATAAAAGTGTTCTTATTGTTCCCCAAATCAAAATGTCCAGTTTTTAGTTTAATGTTTTTCATTCTGTCGGCCAAATGGGCTAATGAACATTAAAGTCTGTCAGCCTCTCTACTCACTACTCAGCTAATGTGACGTTTACGTAACATTTCCAGATGCTCCCAAGGAAAAGGACAGTGATGGAGAAGAAGAAAAAGAAAAGAAGAAGAAAGAGGAGAAAGAAAGCAAAGATGGGAAGGCGCCGAAGAAAGAAGAGAGTAAAAGCACAGGTGAACTATACGTCAGTTTATATAGATTTACCTCTGAGTGGAATCAAAGTACATGATCTCAACAGCTCCTAAACTGTGGTGTACTTATATGTCATGTAAGATATTTACAACTTAAACACAATATTCGTAATCAGAACATAATGACCTCAATCGAATAGAAACAGCTGATGCTTTACCACAGAAATGCACCACTGGCCTGGTGTTCTAGATGGAGCCTGCCTGAAAACAGCATGTTTCTTCCTCCATTTATTCTCCATTCTCTCCACTAACTCAGACATCAAGGTGTCCGGTTACCTGAACCTGGCGGCTGACTTCACACATAATTTTACTGACGGCCTGGCAATCGGAGCGTCCTTCCTGGTTGGTCCAGCCGTCGGTGCCGTCACCACTCTCACCATCCTGCTGCATGAGGTCCCACATGAGATCGGAGACTTTGCCATCCTAGTCCAGTCTGGCTGCACCAAAAGAAAGGTAACAGTTTAATATAAGAATGAAGACTCTTCAGGTTTATTGGCTCAGTTTCCTAACACTGACATGGAAATGGACCTTTCTGGTTCTCTGACGCTCTCAGCATACTTACACACTGTGCTCAACAAGCCAGCACAAGGAAAAGGAGCATGCATAAACAGCTAAACAAAGATCTCAAGCAATGCAAGCGTCAACAAGCACAGATACGACAAGTAGATATTAAATAAGACTAAAACAGCTGTTAAATCCTACGCGCAGTGTTTACATACAAGCTATATAAGATAAGATAGTACTTTATTAGTCACACAATGGGGAAATGTACTGTGAACTGTACAGGCTGTCCTTCTTGAAATTGTTCAGCCAGTTGTAAGACACCTGATGCATCTTGTCACATGATCAGTTTAATCAGTAGATGACTACCAAAACCAAATCCACAGTCAAACATAGGGTGTAATCACATGCTTTGTTATGATCATCTTTTTATGGAGATTTATTTAAGAAACTTTGTTCTAATAACTGACTTTAAGACCCTAGTAATCCTCCTCCTCTTTCCCATCAGGCCATGTGTCTACAGCTGCTGACAGCCCTGGGAGCTCTGGCCGGCACAGCTTGCTCCCTATTGGCTGAGGGTGTGGGTGCTGCGGCGACCGCCTGGATCCTGCCGTTCACAGCCGGCGGGTTCGTTTACATTGCCACGGTGACCGTGCTCCCAGAACTGCTGGCGGGCCGCTCCAGTTTTGGCCAGTCTCTGATGGAGATTCTGGCCCTGCTGTTCGGAGTCGGCATGATGGTGCTGATCGCTGAGTACGAGTGAGCTGCAGCTGAACGGACAGAAGCTCCTGACAGAGTCAGACAGGGAGGGAAAAGGTCAAAAAAGGTAGAAAAAAATGACGGTTTTACATAGAGTTCAAGTGGATTATTGTTTGCCAGGGGTGCGTTTTCTTGTTGTTGGGTTTTTTTTTAATGAATTTCTGTTTTGGGACAAACCACCGACTGATGGCGAACGGATGATTTTTGTTGTTATGTGTTTTTTAGCAGTTCACGGTCACATCCCTGATTTGTGTTAAATGTTTTTTCCTCGGCTTCTTAAGAACTGTTCAGCAGGAGAGACTGAGAGCTGGGGAGAAACGACCTGATGGTCAAGTTTTTGGGGCCTGCTGTGTTGTTCGCTGAGGGCCTCCATCCCGACAGGACGTGAAATCCTCCTGTCCTCTCATCCCACGATGCACTAGATGGATTATTCAGCCACAGTTTTACTGCAGCTTCAACTGATGGCCGGTCTCCTCCAAAAGTGGCTTGAAGCAGAATCATTTTCTAGCCATAAGACCAAATTTTCTGTCATCTTTGCACACGGCTGGTCCTTAAACCACATTTCAGAGTCGGGTCACTGAGCGAGCAGAGGAAGCTCTGGCTCTGTTCTTCACTGACCTGCTCAGTTAAACATGATTAATGTATGTTTCCTTTGAAGATACTGAATGTTAATATTTTTACATTCCTCAAATTCAAAGTAACTGTCTGATGAGATGATGAGCTCCAAATGGCACCATGTTTACTCTCAAATCATTAAAATCTTTATGAAAAGAAAAAGTTGTTTTCACCTTTAAGACATGATACACACACACATCTTTTTTTTTTTGAGGGATGATGAAGAATGTTGACGTGAAGATTCATAATTTTCAGTGATGATTACTTACACAATTGTATGTGGTATGGTTGAATGGCCTCTTTTACTTAAACAGACGAAGTTCAAGCTGAAGCCAACGAACATGATTTTATCTGCTATTACGAGACATGACCACTAGAGGGAGCAAGAGCTCTGTCAGTTGCTGTTTGACTGGCGAGACCTTATAGGGTCCTGGCACAGAGGTTTCTAGAGATCCTTAAGAAATCGTACTGTCTGATTGGATTCAGGATAAATGCCCTGTCTGATCTTTACAGTAATGATTCCCTTTGGGCAAAATGATGCAGCTCAGAAATGTCTGATGGTTCAGCTGATTGAGAGACAAATTTAAGGGTTCAAAAAGTTTTTAAATATATATCTTGTCTCCTGAACAAAACACAATTTTTAGCATTGAATTACAACAAAGAAACAAGAAACCTTCACAGAGGTGGTGTTGACTTTTATTTCCAGATGGAGTGTACACGCAGGCAGTGAATGTGTGAGGACACATGTGGTCATATGTCTTCATGTATGGAGCAAACAAGAAAAAGTCCCAGACCACTGCGGTGGTGAGAACTCTGCCTCCACACGAACACCCTGATACTGTGGTTTCACAATATCTTGTTACAAAGTAGAAGTCACATCCTCTTAATTTAAGAAAAAAATCTGGCTGTTTATATCATCTCACATTTCAGCTTTTCAAAACAGGAACAAATATTAACCACAACTTTGACGCTGGTATTACAATATGTTGGTGTGTTATTTAAAGTAAACTCCTTTCTCGAAGGCTGAGCTTCTCTGGAACCAAAGTATGTCTCTAAAGTATGTAGCTTCGGGCCATGAAATCAACCTTTATAACACAATGTTCTTTTTATTATCGTAAACCTCCCACGCTGTTAAATCTCTTCAGCTCTGCCTTTAACACCAAAAGCTTTTATTGTCACATGACAGTTTCTTTATAATCTCGCAGTAATATTCACAAAGCTATATTATTAAGTGCTACAGAAATTTACAACATAGAAAAGTCGAACTAAGATCATTAGCCATCATGTCAGAATTTTAAATCAGAGAGTATCACTGAGTTTACATCTACAACATGATGCTGTTACAGAACACAGCAGAACAGAAACACTGTCCGACCCAAAGAGCAGTGAGTTCAAGACAAACTGAACAGACGTGTAACTCAGTGATGTGTAAGTAATCTACAGAGTACGTACTGCTGTGTTTTATGGGCTGGTTGTCATGGACTGATGTTCATTGTACAGGCGGATATTATTATCCGTCCACATGGAAACCATAAACCTCCTCTGGACTGATGTTACAGTTTCAGCCTTCAGAGCAGTTCTGAAAATGAAAATATCTAAATAAACAGTGAGCAGTTAATTGAAATGCGATGGCGTTACTGTACAGTTTCTATTCATCTACCCTTCAGTGTGACCCCTGAACACCAGACGCTGCCTTTCCTTTTAATAGTCTCACTTCCTCCTGCCTTCCTTCCACTCGCTTCAGACTCGCAGTTCCACTTTTCATCCGTGACTTCAGTCACATGGAGCAAAACACGGCGTTACAGGAAAATGTAAATCTGACCGAAGTCTATCAACACGCACCAGGTTCATTTTGAGAACATTTGTCCAGTCAGTCTCTTCACTGTTAGATCAGCAGTTTGGACAAATAACGTTCAGAATGAATTCAGACATTTACAACACGCTCTCTGTGCTGCTCAGCTAAAACACTCTGAGAAGATTTCTCCAAAAACCAAGTCGCAAATTTGCTCATATTTTGGATAAGAGGAACTGGACCTCCAAGAACTTCAGTCTGAGATGGAAATAATACGTAATCTAAACTACGATAGAAAGAAAGATTCGCTTTGAAAAGACCATACCGGTGGTTTCACATGTCTTTGTCCAACAGGTGCAAATGTCTGAAAGAGATGATCCGTCACACTCAACATCTTTACTTTTGTTATTCGCACATTTTTCATAATGCACTTGTGAGCAGAAAACAATTCATTTGTTGAGTTAGAATAAAAATCAAATTCATTGGAGACAATAGACACTGAGACGATAAACTGGATAATATGAATATTTCTTCTGTTCAGACTGATGCCAGGTTCTGTTTGAACACACCAACAGGAAGTTTTAAAGCAGCTCGCAACTGCATTAAATGTGACCATAAGATAACTTTGACAATAAAGACCGTGTTTAGATATTTGTGATGTGCAGTGATGCATCAAAAGTAAAGTTTTTGTGTGGTTAAAACTAACACCTTAAAATCTCCAGGGATGCCACGAAATCACATGCAGCTAAAGAGACACTAACTTCCAATTCACTTGGTCTTTAATGGGTTAAAACACGTTAAACCACCGGTGTGACCCTTCAATGCTCAGAAATGTGTTCGAGAAACTCAAACTTTAGCTACGTCCACTGCTGCCTGACTCCTCCCTGCCGCCGCCACGGTCGTGTGTTTGGACCCGGTGCTGTCATCCAGGGAGCGCTCGTTGGACTGGGTCGTCTGTCCGTCCACGTCGTCCGCCAGAGCTCTCCTGTACACGCCCGCCAGACTCTGCCGGAAGCGGCCCCTCACCTCCAGCCCCATGCAGAAGTACAACAGCGGGTTGACGCAGCTGTTAAAGTAGGCGATGCCGGACGCCACGGGGTGCCAGATCTTCACCACCGGGTTCTTACTGTCCACCATCTTCACCAGCAGGAGGCAGTGGTACGGCGCCCAGCACACGAAGAATGCCACGACCAATGACGCTAAAATACGAAGCGGGCGAGACTTCCCCGACAGGCGAGTACGCCGGATGCCGACCCCGGCCAGGATGTAGCAGGTGAGGATGACCATGAAGGGCAGCATGAAGCCGCACAGGAAGCGGATGGAGTAGAGTGCCAGTTTGGCGTTGTTGTCCCCGTGGCCCGCCTCCTTCACGTCCAAAGCGCACTTACTCAGGTTGTTCTTCCCCAGGTAGATCTGGCGGTAGACGAAGTATGGCGTGCTGAAGACGACGGCGGTGATCCAGACGCAGACCGCCACCACCCTGGCCGCCCACAGGGTGCGCCGCCGCTTGGTGAAGACGGGCTGCCAGACGCACAGCGCCCGGTCCAAACTGATGACGCCCAGCAGGAACACAGAGCAGAACATGTTGGCGTATTTGAAGAAGCCGTTGAACTTGCAGAGGAAGATGCCGAAGGGCCAGTGGTCGAAGAAGAGCTTCTTGGTGAGCGAGAAGACTCGTGTGAAGCAGAAGATCAGGTCGGCTATGGCCAGATTCACCAGCCACACGTTGGTGACGTTGGGCTGAGGAGGAAGAGGAAGAAGAGAGTGAATACTCAACATCTCAGTTTAGAGTGCTGTGTCTTTTTTTAGCCTGTTTTTTGGTGTTGACAATTTATGATTCAAACATTCGGGCCAGGAACACTGACCCTGCACGAGTCAAGGTGCAAGTACAGTGGAGTCCAAAAACCAAGATACTTCTATTTTGCATTAGTTTCAAATGTAATACTAGAACATATATCAACATATCAGAACTCAACCCATCAGGGTCAAACTTCCTTTTCTGTGTGCCGCACATCGGTCGACCCACGCAGGAAGCTTCTGACCGTAACCGCTGCCTTTGGGTTCTTGTGATATCAACAGCATCATGATTCATTTATAGATGTTATTAATCCCTGTTTTGAGGACATAAACGCTGACACATTAACAGGACAACGAGCTTCAGGGAACCGTTTCTCTTCCCAACAGTAAATCCACCTTGAGCTTGAATCCGGCCACCCAGATCACCATGGAGTTCCCCGTGATGCCGAGCACGACCGTCAGCGTGTAGAGGACGATGGAGACGTTGTCCATGATGGCGTCGACGTCCACGGTCGTGGCCTGCTCGTCCTTGGAAGCCTGGAGGATGGGAAGAGGCAGGGAGGCGTTGCCAGACATCGTGTGGCTGGAAAACAGAGAACACACGAAAATCACATGTCGGCCTCCTGATTAATCTGGATCAGACCTGAGCAATACGTTGGATCTTCATCAGACACATTTTCTTTTGTTAGTATCTGGAGCAACTAATTTCAACCAATCAATCAATCAAGTTGTTTGAGGAGAAACATTCTGGATTCGAGTGAAGGACTTTTGCACACCACCCCCCTGAAACACAGCTGAACTACAGTGAAAGCAGAGCAGTTGACCCAGTTTCTCATTTCTGTGGTAAATTATTGACCTACATTATATTTACATGTGTCGGTGGATTTCGTTCCTTTCATTCTTCATCAAAGTGATGAGGAGACTAAAGGCAGGTTCAGGTCAACGGAGAAGAAGCAGGTTTATAAGTTCATGAATTCAGTGTAGGTTTGGGTTACTTCCTTTTTCACTCCCATGCTAAAAACACTCCACCCAAGTTGACCCACAAGAAAGAAAACAAACTAGAAACAAGACTCCGTTGACTGACAGCTGCGATCGAGGAAAATCAGCTGTAAGAGAGTCACCAGCTTTAAAAAATGGGACTCTGGAACAAGTAAACTTTTCTGATCACAAGTCTTAATTTTCATATGATGCGATGAAAATAGCCATCGGTGGATCGTATGAATGAACATGCGTGTGGACGAGTCAGATGTGCCCAGCTGAGTCACCGCGCTTCAGCGTCTGAGAATGTGCCAAGGTGTCTGTAAATGTACTCGCACGTGTCGCCATGTGTGTGTGTGTGTGTGTGAGGGAGAAAAGTTCACACTGTGTTGACTTCTATGATTTATTGTTCCCTCTGTTGCAACTCAGAGAACTGAGGGACCTTTTGCGTAATTGCTGACCGACATCTGAATGAGACCGACAATGAAAAAACCTCACGACAGCTCATACAACACGTTCAGATCACAGATCCTAAATTAGCTCATTTGTGGTCCTCAAGTCGTCACGTTCAAGCAAAAGGTCTTGAGGTGAGACTTCGTCAAGTGCTATTTTTAAGCCAACACGAAAAAGAAGTCCTTCAGAAAAACTTTGAATCATTAGTTCAGAAACAACTGGGCTGATGAAGATCATGCAAAATGAACAAAAGTTGACTTTATGTCAACCAAAGGTGATTCGTAACGACTCAAAGAAATCTCCATTACATTTATCAACGTGTGCATGTAAGGCATGTAGAGAATGAAAAAAATAAAAAAACGTGTTTTAATTTGCTGTGTGTTTGCCGGACGAACGGCTGCTGAGCACGGCACAATCCCAGTGGACTATTCCTTGACTTCTCTCATCTAAACTTCTTGTTTGAAGTAAATCACATCACGACCTTTCCCTAAACGTTCACATCAGTGCCAAAATATGTAAATACAATAAACATAATATATGGACTCTGTTAAAGGACAAAGGAGATGAGATTTCATATATAAAGAAAACAGTGAAGCTGATGAGAACAGAGGTGGTTT
>JBBMOC010001322.1:0-12594 GCA_037975185.1 Centropyge bicolor | reverse complement strand
ACACTTAAGTTCTTTGAGATTTTAACAGATCATCTCTACTTGTGTTTGCCAAATGGTATCCCAATCTGTATTTTATGACCTGAAAATATGCTCGACGTGAATCATGCACAGCCATATAAAGTAAACAAAAAAAAAACAGGCAAAGCAATATGTGGTTTTAAGTCACATAAATTGTGAATGCAGACAACTAGAATTTGCCATAAGCAAAGCAGTATGCTACTGAAGTTGTGAGTCAGGAAAATCCCTTTGTGCCGGCAGCTGTTCAAGCTACTCCCTCCTGTCTTCCACCGGGGTTTCCCTCACCACTTAAGTGCATTCTTCTACCTCTTCAGCACAGACCGTCTCTTTATATAAACATAAATAATTACACTTGAATAATCAGATTAAAGTTATAGTAGAGTATAGTAGATTTAATTCTTTTATGTAGTCTGATATCTGACAGTCTGGAGGAAGGAGCAGCAACAACAGCAGTGTCTCCTCGCCAAGCATGATGAAGCTTTCTTTGTCGATCCTGATATGACTCAGCATGAATGGAAGAGAGGAGTGGTTCAGTGTCTTTTTCCACTTTAAACTGTAATTGGTGAAATAACAACATGGATAGATATAAATATAATGTCAACTTTGTCCATTTGTGTCTAATCGTACAGTGGAAACTTTCATCATTTCATTTTCTGTAGGTGGCATTTTTTGATTAGTGCGCTCTCCGTTTCAGTTCCTCAGTGTATTAACAACAGAGCCTGATCTTTTTTTACAGCTGGGTATCAAACCGCAATACTTCCTGAAAGAGGTATTGAAAGTATTGAAAGCTTTCAAGCACCAAAAGTTGGTGTTAAATGCCGCTCATGTTCTTACTCATCTGGGTTTACTTTTTAATAAGACGATTCCTCAGTTACATAATATTTTCGCTGATTGTAGCCAGTATTTATTTATTTCATATTTCATATAACTGTAAAATAAGCCTCATGTAAATTTGTCATTTTTTTTTTCCAGCCTGTTTATTTGTTCTTTTTACTATTTAATTGCTCTATCACCTTTGCTACTGTGATACGTGAATTTCCCCTCTGTGGGATGAATACAGGCTTATCTTATCTTATCTACCATAAAAACTATCACATGATTGTCACATGAGCCTGTATCCTCTTTTTTCTAGGGTAAACCATCCCATCAATTCCTTCATCCAAAGAGACCGCCCCCATCAAGGGCCCAGTCTGTCCTCACGCTGCCCAACTGCACAACCACACCAACGGAGACGCCAAACTCTGAGAAGCTTCCTTCCCGCTGAACAGGTTTGACAAGATGCCCACGATGGATGTCCCCGAAGAGGCGAGCAGAACCGTTCAGATCAATACAAAGAACATCACTATTGAGAGGAAATGGATCCCACCTAACCTTCCCAGCCGCTGCACGTGGAGACTGGGAGCCTCAAACGCCGACTCCCCTCACACACGAATTCCAAGGTAGGTCTGATGTCTCAACAAAACAACCACGTTTGCTATTGAAATGTGCCAGTACGCAGATGACAGATCTTACTTTGTTTCAACAAGTGAAGACCAGTTATGGCAAACTCCTGGGGAGTGGCATGTGACTAACAAACACATTCGTGAAATAAGTGGAGTTATCATTTCAGACTAATGGTAACAGGAAAAACAAGCTAGATGATAGTGATTTATTTGTTTTTCATGTATCACAGACACAATAAGTGCATGTAACTGTCTTTGCTGAAACATGTTTTGTCCGACTTTCTCCTCCCAGAGCCATTGCTCCCGCAATTCTCCCAAACATCCTGCATCGGGTCGGCGACACTCCCCTTGTGCGCCTGAACAAGATCCCCAAAATCTTTGGAGTCAAATGTGAAATACGTGAGTCACAGAGCACTCAAGTGGAGACACATTCTGATATCAGGCAGAAGGTGTGACTGTAGACTGTGTGCGACTCGTTGACACCTTGTAAACACACGAGTGGTGTTATGTGATGTGTAATGTGTGCTGCAGTTCACGACGTGTTTCATGACAAAGATTATGAATGGAAGATAAGCTCAGGGTGGATTGCATCGTTTCAGCTGTCTCAATCACCTTCTACAAAGATGTCTTTAAATTTAACCCTAAAACAAACCTTTCTGTATTTGCAGTGGCCAAGTGTGAGTTCTTCAATCCTGGCGGTAGCGTCAAAGACAGGATCGGCATGCGGATGGTGGAGGATGCCGAGAGAGCCGGGCTCCTCAAGCCTGGAGACACTATAATTGAACCCACCTCTGGAAACACTGGTAATTAACTGTACTCATGGACGGATGTGTTGTTATGAGGTGAAAGGTATTTAAAGGTGTGACTGGTATGTTAATTAGCTGAAAGAAGCTGTGTCATAAAATGTGTATTTTTTTCCTGTTTCTAGGTATTGGATTGGCCCTGGTTGCAGCTGTGAAAGGCTACCGCTGCATCATAGTCATGCCTGAGAAAATGAGCATGGAGAAAGTGAGTTCACTTCATATTCAACCCAGAAAAGTGCTATGATGCAATATCTTAATAAATGGTGGCCTAGTGGTTTGTGAAACAAACTTGTAAGTGGTGGGTAGCCGTTCAAGTCCCCAGACTGGCAAGAGGCTGAGGTGGGAAAGTGAGAGTGGCTGCCTGTCCCAGTCACCACCACTGTGGGCCCCTGAGCAAGGCCCTCAACCCCTGACTGCTCCCTGGGCACTGCACCATGGCAGTCTACTGCTCCTAGTATGCATAGTTAAAAAAAAAGGTTAGCTATGAATAGGATGGGTGAAATACTGAGAAGGAATTTCCCCAAGGGGATTCATAAAGTATGGATTATTATTATTAATAATAATAATAATCTAATGTGTGGTAAACATTTGCTCCCTTGATCTTTCTTCATGCAGGTGGATGTCCTGAGAGCCCTTGGAGCTGACATTGTTCGCACACCCAACAGTGCTAGCTATGATTCTCCAGAGTCTCACGTGGGCGTAGCCTGGCGCCTTAAAAGCGAGATCCCCAACTCTCACATCCTGGACCAGTACCGCAATGCGAGCAACCCCCTGGCTCACTATGACACCACAGCAGAGGAGATCCTGGAGCAGTGCGATGGTAGGAAAATCTTTCAGCCCTGTGCCTTGACTGTATTGTTGATATCATGTATATTTTCTTCAGGAATACAAAAATGATGTTTGGATTTTGTCAACTTTCTCCAAGTATACAATACCTCTGACTCTTAATTCATCCCCTCCTAACAGGTAAAATTGACATGCTGGTGTCAAGCACCGGCACAGGTGGGACCATCACAGGCATCGCCCGCAAATTGAAGGAACGATGCCCCAACGCCAAAGTAAGATTGAGATCAGATTTCTCGTTCTTGTTTTTTTCTTAATGCTCGGCTGAAAGTATGTGGAACAACTGCCTGCCGAGCTACTCGTTGTTCATGAGTGGTTGTTATTGTGTGCAGTTTATTGGTGTCGATCCAGAAGGATCCATCATGGCAGAGCCCGAGGAGATCAACAAGACCGATAAGACCCATTACGAGGTGGAGGGCATCGGCTACGACTTCGTCCCCACCGCACTCGACAGATCAGTGAGTACCAGGAGCCTTTCTTCCTTGCGTCCCCCTTTTCTTACCTGACTCTTCACGTGACCCGTCTTTTTTTTTTTTTTTTTTTTTTTTTTGCAGGTAGTTAGTAGTTGGTACAAATCAAATGATGAAGAGTCCTTCAACATGTCTCGCATGCTGATCAGAGAAGAGGGCCTGCTGTGCGGTATGTTACCACTTACATGTACACCAAACTCCTCGTTTAATCTAGAGTTAAAGCTAACTCCTCTTAACACCTTTCACTCCTCCCTGATACAGGTGGCAGCTCAGGGTCAGCCATGGCTGCAGCGGTACACGTTGCCAAAGAGCTGAAGGAGGGCCAGCGCTGCGTGGTCATCCTGCCAGACTCCATCCGCAACTACATGTGAGAATCACCACTAACCAGATTGTTTTTGTCGTGTCAGAAAATTTGAATGATTAGCTTCATGTTGAAGTGATGTTTTAGTGGAAAATTCACTGTTGACATTTATGCAAACTTTCCAGGTTAAAGCAGCACCAACCAGTTTCTTTCACAGCCAGGGCGGAAAGACTAAAACCAATTAGCATGATGATAATATTTTTTATTGGTTGGACTATGCTTCTTTTGTAATGAATATATTCCCTTTGTTTTTTGTTTGTCAGTTAATGTGACCTATTGAAAATAAGCATCTTGTTTTGGGCTTTTTTTTTCTCCTCAAGGTCCAAGTTCCTGAGTGACAAGTGGATGGTCCAGAAGGGCTTCCTGAGGGAGGAGGACATCATGGTGAACAAACCATGGTATGTGGAATCAAAGAGTATATTCTCTTCTCCTAGATATCTCCTCCATGCGTAGTTGTGTCAGACCCCTCTCATTTCTCTCTGTCCATCAGGTGGTGGAACCTGAAGCTGCAGGGTTTGAACCTGTCCGCACCCCTCACCGTCCTGCCCACTGTCACTTGCCAGAAGACCATCAAAATCCTCAAGGAGAAGGGCTTTGACCAGGCTCCCGTGGTGGATGAGGCTGGGTGAGTTTCATGAGACAGAAAAGACAATCAAGCCAACTGTCATACTGAAATACTGCATGTCTGGGTAATTTTTGGCCCAATATGTTTTATTACAGTGTCTTGTTGTGCTCTGCAAAGGCTCTAACCTGAACCTGTGTGTGTGTGTGTGTGTGTGTGTGTGTGTGTGTATGTGTGTGTGTGTAGGTTAATTCTGGGCATGGTGACTCTCGGGAACATGTTGGCCTGTATTCTGGCTGGGAAGATCAAGGTGTCAGACCCAGTCAGCAAAGTGCTCTACAAGCAGTTCAAACAGGTCAGATACCAACTCACATGTCTCACATGTGTTTAAGTGACGCCACCAGGTTTCCTTCTTAAGTTATAATATAATAGTAATAGTTTCACTCTGAATATGTTAAATACAATTCAATTTCTAATTCTGCAGCCAGTGATACATCATGTGTCACTTGTGCATATGTTTCTTTCAATTTAACATCATTGAAATTTTATTTATTGACCTTTTATGTCATTGTCTTATTGTCATTCCCAGATCCGTCTGACTGATAATTTGGGAAAGTTGTCCCGCATCCTGGAGACTGACCACTTTGCCCTGGTGGTGCATGAACAGATCCAGTGTGAGTACAACAATCTCACAAACAATCACGCACTCAGAGTCATATACACACGTCCACTCCCACTCATGTGCCCTCAGAATCTGATAAGCTCAACGTGCTGAAAATTTTGCATGTTGGCGCCACCCAGTGGTAGTAAGGAAAACCCCGCTGTTGCAGACATCACCACTAAAGTGCACATCGTAAAGACTCAGATTAATAGCATTTCTTTTATTTATGCAGCTTTGAGACCGTCAGTTTGTGTCTCTGAGTTTGCACGTGCAGAGTCAATGTGTTTCTCAAGGACACACTATTGATTGCTGCAGTGCACACGTGAACCCCGAGACCCCGCCGCACCCACATTTGTATGATAACAGCGGTTTGGCTCAGTGGGTCAACTTGCCACTGATCATTCCTCTCTGTTACATGATGGTCAAGGTCCAGCTGCTGGTGAGCATCACAAAGAGAACAAACGAGCGCACCAGCGCATTTTTCTGTTTCGTCCAGTGTCGTACACTTGTCCAAGGTCATGTTTAGAGAAAATAAAATAAAATAAAAGTTAAATTTCTTTCAACGTAGTTATAAAATAAACATTTACTTTAAAGAGGGCACATTATTTCCACTTGTATAAGATGCCTGAAGACTGTAGACTCCTGCAGTTTGTCTGTTCAGATTCTGACTGTATAATCATCCACAGTGAGCTTCACTACGTGCATACAAGCAGCCATTTTTTTTATCCATCATCTTGACTGCTCTCTCTTCTTCACTGTTCTTCCACCAGACTTGACAGACGGCTCTCCGAGTCTGAGGCAGATGGTCTTCGGGGTGCTGACGGCTGTTGACCTGCTCAACTTTGTCACGGGCCGGGAAAAGAGAGAGCAATCCATGTCAGAGTCCACTAACGAGCTCAACTAGGACACTCAGCACATTCATTCCTTTACGCCTTTGACAAGTTTAGTGTCTCAAAGATGGCAAAAATAATCCTCTGAAGTTTTTCATTTAGGTTAGCTTTTTTTTGAAAAAAAAAAAAAATATATTGATTCTGTGTGATTTTATGTTCGAACTTGAATCTGAAGGTATAATAAGTAAAATATGTTGTGCTACTATGTTGAGATATGATTATTATTTGAAGCAGTTGATTACTACTTTTTTAAAATTTGCTTGTAGTGCTCAAGGCAAGAAAGTTTTTTTTTTGTTTGTGTCAGTGTCTTGAATAGAGGCCAGTGTGTTTCTTCTTTATTTGTCTGAAAAGTCCACAATGATTTTACTGTGACTTTTATCAATCAAACATCAGAAATCGGAATAGTATAAAAGCCACATTCATCACATTTGTCAAGTAGAGAGTTGCTGTAAGAATATTATTCTTTTCAGTGCTGCTCACTATGTGCTGCTTTTTCATTGATGCATGTGTACACAGAAAAGAAATACATGCAGAGTGTAATCAGATTTCTTGAAAATAATTCTGTGCTGTTCTTTCTCTCTCCATTTTCAACACATTACCTGTGATGTAAAGTTGTGTTGACTATTTAATCATCTGCATCTGAGAGAAGCATTTTGCATGGCATCAGTTTTCCTTAATGAATGTGTATGATTAAATAAAGTTTAAAGGAAGTCTGGGACTGTTTGGCTGGTGCCCATCTTACCAAATACACAGCATTATAAGTCCAGTTATGTTTAACATGCTTTTACTGTGAAATGATCCCAAGTAGTATTTTATGTAGGGGGTTGTTGGAAATTGAAAACAACATAAATTTAAATGGACATATTTAGCTTCAAATGCAATTTTCATGCAATGTACCTCAAATCTTGGGGTCACATTTTAAATCAGATATCTAAAGTATAAGGGTCAACAAGATAATTAGAAATCTATATTTAAAAATCTGTTTTTTAAAATGTATTAAAATCATTTCCCTTAATTAATTTGTGGGTAAAATAAATAATTATAATCTTATAATTTAATTATAATTAATTATAATCTGATAATCTTATAAATATAATTAAAGTAGTCGAGTAAAAGTTTTGTTGCCTCATACCTATGTATCAACAACAGAATAATTGCTTCATTATCATTTTTCCAGGTTTATTAAATGGGACGTGAACGCAAAATATTACCAGTCATTAAACGCGCTGTGTTTGTATCCGCCATGTGGTTTGTGGCGCATGCAATTAATTCCTCTTAAAGCCGTGTGGGCGGGGCTTCATTAGAGGTTATCTGGTTTAATTGCTCCGCCTTAATCCGGTGCACGCCGTGTTGAAAAAGGAGCGAGCCTCTTTACGTTGGCAGCAACCAATCAGCGTTGACGGAGGCGATGTATGTTGTGTGGCTGCTGCTACGAGGAAGGCTGGACGGGCAGTATGGCGAAGGAGGGCAGTATGTACGAGTTAGAGGGGCTCGAAAAGAAATTACAGACTCTGTCGAGCCGCTACACAGGCGACGAACTGCGGACCGACAGCGAACCCTTCTGCTCCGACTTTTGCAAGGTAAGAAGCCCGCGGCTGAAGTTGGTGACAGGCTTGTTTGTGGAAGATAAGCTAGCATTAGCAGTGTTAGCATCCAGCTAACGAGCCCTGGTTGCTTTAAAAACAAAGACCTTATCATGACGCTCTTTTGATATCGTGTCTCATAACTGAGCTTGGGATCCAGATGCGCACTTTTAGAAGCACCCGCGTCTGTAAATGAGTCCAAATTTGACAAATTGTTCACAGCTAGCAAGCTAACTCGGCTAATGGCTCCAGCCAGTTGCCCAGCTAGCCCAGATTTCCTGCTAGTTAGCTTGGTTGGTATGTTAATTGTTTACCAAACGACAGCACAACCTTTTGCACTGTTTCCTGTTGACAAAGTGATGTTTCATGAATTGCTTGATTTTCATTTTGTTCGGAACTGTTTGTACTGATGGGACAAATGCCTGAGAACATCATTGTTGACAGTTCACAGGAATCCAGTGCTGCACAAGTGTTGAGTCCTGGATCTCCACCATTAGAGGGCAATATAAGCACATAGTATTGCACAGATTTGACAGATCAACTTTTGTGTCACATTTCAGTTGCAACTTCACCCTTGACTTAGTTTATCACTTTGCACTGTGGTGTAAGTTTGAGATTGGTTGTAGGGCTGCAACTGATCATTTCCATTATTAATTTAGCTGTTGATAATTTTCTTGATCTTGTTTCTAAAACTGCAGAAATTTCTCAGAACCTGAGTTCTTACAATTTCAAACTTTTCTGACCAGCAATCCAGAGAAACCAAAGATATAAGTTTTACAGTTTGCACAGAAAAGCAGGACATCTTTATATTTGAGAAGTTGAAAACAGCCATTTTTTGGCGTTTCTGCCTGAAAACTTGAACAAATAATTGCCAAAATAGTTCTTTTTCTGTTGATTGACAGAAGTTGCATCTAAAATTGTTTGGTGTTGGTAGCACTGCATAAACACTACTGGGCTGAGCCTTGTACCCATTGCATTGCCTTTTTATCAGCAGTTAAATCATCTAGTGATGCTACAGATCTAAACATGCCAAATATTACACTGTTGATTGTTTTAGTAATTGTGTCTTTGGCTCATCTTTGTTTGCCTCTTCTCTGTGCAGCTGATGGAGGAGTATGCCTCTCGCTGGCAGGTGCCACTGCCACAGCTCAGGATCCTTGAGATAGCTCTCTGCGACTTTACTCGAGCCTCCACCTTCTTCACTTCAAACTGTGATCATGTGCTCCACACACTCAGCAGTCTGGCCTTGTAAGTACACAGACTTTGGTAAAGAAAATGTTTTTAGACTTAAGTGATAGATTTAACTCACCACTTTAAAAAAGCAGTAACAAACAAATCCAATGAAAGCAATGACACTTAAGTTCTTTGAGATTTTAACAGATCATCTCTACTTGTGTTTGCCAAATGGTATCCCAATCTGTATTTTATGACCTGAAAATATGCTCGACGTGAATCATGCACAGCCATATAAAGTAAACAAAAAAAAAACAGGCAAAGCAATATGTGGTTTTAAGTCACATAAATTGTGAATGCAGACAACTAGAATTTGCCATAAGCAAAGCAGTATGCTACTGAAGTTGTGAGTCAGGAAAATCCCTTTGTGCCGGCAGCTGTTCAAGCTACTCCCTCCTGTCTTCCACCGGGGTTTCCCTCACCACTTAAGTGCATTCTTCTACCTCTTCAGCACAGACCGTCTCTTTATATAAACATAAATAATTACACTTGAATAATCAGATTAAAGTTATAGTAGAGTATAGTAGATTTAATTCTTTTATGTAGTCTGATATCTGACAGTCTGGAGGAAGGAGCAGCAACAACAGCAGTGTCTCCTCGCCAAGCATGATGAAGCTTTCTTTGTCGATCCTGATATGACTCAGCATGAATGGAAGAGAGGAGTGGTTCAGTGTCTTTTTCCACTTTAAACTGTAATTGGTGAAATAACAACATGGATAGATATAAATATAATGTCAACTTTGTCCATTTGTGTCTAATCGTACAGTGGAAACTTTCATCATTTCATTTTCTGTAGGTGGCATTTTTTGATTAGTGCGCTCTCCGTTTCAGTTCCTCAGTGTATTAACAACAGAGCCTGATCTTTTTTTACAGCTGGGTATCAAACCGCAATACTTCCTGAAAGAGGTATTGAAAGTATTGAAAGCTTTCAAGCACCAAAAGTTGGTGTTAAATGCCGCTCATGTTCTTACTCATCTGGGTTTACTTTTTAATAAGACGATTCCTCAGTTACATAATATTTTCGCTGATTGTAGCCAGTATTTATTTATTTCATATTTCATATAACTGTAAAATAAGCCTCATGTAAATTTGTCATTTTTTTTTTCCAGCCTGTTTATTTGTTCTTTTTACTATTTAATTGCTCTATCACCTTTGCTACTGTGATACGTGAATTTCCCCTCTGTGGGATGAATACAGGCTTATCTTATCTTATCTACCATAAAAACTATCACATGATTGTCACATGAGCCTGTATCCTCTTTTTTCTAGGGTAAACCATCCCATCAATTCCTTCATCCAAAGAGACCGCCCCCATCAAGGGCCCAGTCTGTCCTCACGCTGCCCAACTGCACAACCACACCAACGGAGACGCCAAACTCTGAGAAGCTTCCTTCCCGCTGAACAGGTTTGACAAGATGCCCACGATGGATGTCCCCGAAGAGGCGAGCAGAACCGTTCAGATCAATACAAAGAACATCACTATTGAGAGGAAATGGATCCCACCTAACCTTCCCAGCCGCTGCACGTGGAGACTGGGAGCCTCAAACGCCGACTCCCCTCACACACGAATTCCAAGGTAGGTCTGATGTCTCAACAAAACAACCACGTTTGCTATTGAAATGTGCCAGTACGCAGATGACAGATCTTACTTTGTTTCAACAAGTGAAGACCAGTTATGGCAAACTCCTGGGGAGTGGCATGTGACTAACAAACACATTCGTGAAATAAGTGGAGTTATCATTTCAGACTAATGGTAACAGGAAAAACAAGCTAGATGATAGTGATTTATTTGTTTTTCATGTATCACAGACACAATAAGTGCATGTAACTGTCTTTGCTGAAACATGTTTTGTCCGACTTTCTCCTCCCAGAGCCATTGCTCCCGCAATTCTCCCAAACATCCTGCATCGGGTCGGCGACACTCCCCTTGTGCGCCTGAACAAGATCCCCAAAATCTTTGGAGTCAAATGTGAAATACGTGAGTCACAGAGCACTCAAGTGGAGACACATTCTGATATCAGGCAGAAGGTGTGACTGTAGACTGTGTGCGACTCGTTGACACCTTGTAAACACACGAGTGGTGTTATGTGATGTGTAATGTGTGCTGCAGTTCACGACGTGTTTCATGACAAAGATTATGAATGGAAGATAAGCTCAGGGTGGATTGCATCGTTTCAGCTGTCTCAATCACCTTCTACAAAGATGTCTTTAAATTTAACCCTAAAACAAACCTTTCTGTATTTGCAGTGGCCAAGTGTGAGTTCTTCAATCCTGGCGGTAGCGTCAAAGACAGGATCGGCATGCGGATGGTGGAGGATGCCGAGAGAGCCGGGCTCCTCAAGCCTGGAGACACTATAATTGAACCCACCTCTGGAAACACTGGTAATTAACTGTACTCATGGACGGATGTGTTGTTATGAGGTGAAAGGTATTTAAAGGTGTGACTGGTATGTTAATTAGCTGAAAGAAGCTGTGTCATAAAATGTGTATTTTTTTCCTGTTTCTAGGTATTGGATTGGCCCTGGTTGCAGCTGTGAAAGGCTACCGCTGCATCATAGTCATGCCTGAGAAAATGAGCATGGAGAAAGTGAGTTCACTTCATATTCAACCCAGAAAAGTGCTATGATGCAATATCTTAATAAATGGTGGCCTAGTGGTTTGTGAAACAAACTTGTAAGTGGTGGGTAGCCGTTCAAGTCCCCAGACTGGCAAGAGGCTGAGGTGGGAAAGTGAGAGTGGCTGCCTGTCCCAGTCACCACCACTGTGGGCCCCTGAGCAAGGCCCTCAACCCCTGACTGCTCCCTGGGCACTGCACCATGGCAGTCTACTGCTCCTAGTATGCATAGTTAAAAAAAAAGGTTAGCTATGAATAGGATGGGTGAAATACTGAGAAGGAATTTCCCCAAGGGGATTCATAAAGTATGGATTATTATTATTAATAATAATAATAATCTAATGTGTGGTAAACATTTGCTCCCTTGATCTTTCTTCATGCAGGTGGATGTCCTGAGAGCCCTTGGAGCTGACATTGTTCGCACACCCAACAGTGCTAGCTATGATTCTCCAGAGTCTCACGTGGGCGTAGCCTGGCGCCTTAAAAGCGAGATCCCCAACTCTCACATCCTGGACCAGTACCGCAATGCGAGCAACCCCCTGGCTCACTATGACACCACAGCAGAGGAGATCCTGGAGCAGTGCGATGGTAGGAAAATCTTTCAGCCCTGTGCCTTGACTGTATTGTTGATATCATGTATATTTTCTTCAGGAATACAAAAATGATGTTTGGATTTTGTCAACTTTCTCCAAGTATACAATACCTCTGACTCTTAATTCATCCCCTCCTAACAGGTAAAATTGACATGCTGGTGTCAAGCACCGGCACAGGTGGGACCATCACAGGCATCGCCCGCAAATTGAAGGAACGATGCCCCAACGCCAAAGTAAGATTGAGATCAGATTTCTCGTTCTTGTTTTTTTCTTAATGCTCGGCTGAAAGTATGTGGAACAACTGCCTGCCGAGCTACTCGTTGTTCATGAGTGGTTGTTATTGTGTGCAGTTTATTGGTGTCGATCCAGAAGGATCCATCATGGCAGAGCCCGAGGAGATCAACAAGACCGATAAGACCCATTACGAGGTGGAGGGCATCGGCTACGACTTCGTCCCCACCGCACTCGACAGATCAGTGAGTACCAGGAGCCTTTCTTCCTTGCGTCCCCCTTTTCTTACC
>JBBMOC010001321.1:0-12596 GCA_037975185.1 Centropyge bicolor | reverse complement strand
GCCTTATTCTGTCAGGACAGATGGAATTAGATAGGTTTAATTCAGCCATTCCAAATTTCCCTTACTCACCTCTTGATATACGGGATAAACCTTGTCCTATGAGTGTCAACACTCTAGCAGCTAATGACGACAGATTGAAACAGTCTAGTGGGCAGATGTTAATACTTTTAAAAGTACTACCTTTTCTTTTGGATGGTGTGGACAATGAGTATGCTAAATTTATTTTGAAGTTAATTGAGATAGTCCAGATAGTCCTTGCTCCCATTATTTCTTTACAAACTGTAATACGGCTCAAAAGTATGATTGAGTATGATGAACAGCTTTTCCCTGAGGTCAATGTAATACCCAAGCAGCATGTTGCATCTTCCTAGTCAAATCATATTCCTTGGTCCTTTAATAAGGAGCATGTGCATGCGCTTTGAGGCTAAACAAATTTTAAACTATTTTAAGCAGTGGGCTTCTAAGTTAAATTTGAGAAACATTTGTAAATCACTAGCAAACCACAATCAATTTCTTGAATGTTGTCAGAATGAAGTGGGCATTGAGCATCCAATTTTTGCAAATGAAAGAGAATCCGGGCCTGTGTCAGCTGTTACAAATACTGAATATGTTAAGAGAAAAGTCAAAGACTTTTTGGGAATAGAGGTCATGAAATCTGTTGTCTCTGTGAAATGGTATATCCTCAATGGTAATAAGTGCATCAGTGGGAAGTCTATGATTATTGCAGATATGGATGACACTTTGCCAGTGTTTGGACTGATCAAGGATATATTTTTGATGGATTCCTCTTTTGTTGCTTTTGAGTACCAGCGCTATGAAACTTTAAATTTCAATCAAGACTTGCTGGCTTATGAAGTGGCAGTGCCCACTCTTGCACAGGCTACGGAATTACTACACAAGCTCATTTTTTTTTTTTTTTTTTATTTTTTTTTTTTTTTTTTTGTTAGTTTTAAAGAAAGTGTGTTTGTACCAATAAAATATAATCTTTGTGATATAATAATAATAATAAATTACTTTACTCCCAAAGCTTCAGACATTTTTCCCATTGCACCTCTTTTTCATTAAAGCCACCACCTCCCTGAAAGTGTTACAGTTCTGCCTGTCAGTCCCAGTACTTTTCCACTGACCCCGCCTTCTGCCTCACCTCACCTGCTGGCCACGCCCACTTCATCAGACTCTCCAGCAGTCTTGTTTGGACCCTTTCTCTGTTGCTGAATCTGCCTGTTTCTGATCAACCTGCCTTGTTGTATCCCAGGACTCGCCTCAGCTTTCTGCCCCTCATCTCTTTCTGTCTTCCAAGTCTTTTGTCAGCCTTGACTCCGTGGCTCAGAGACTGTCTCCATGTGGTTTTACCCATCCTTCCATGGCTTTGATGTATACCTACCAGAAGATTTGCTTTTCTGAAATAAGGGACTTCGCCAACGACCTCTGTTTCTGACGTGTTGCACAAAAAAGGGGCCAGAACATCCTTTAAATAATTTAACATACACCTATCACTTTGGATGGATAGATGGATGGATACACTGGCTGTATGTTGAGTTACTTGAACAAGCCTCTGATGAGTAGATCAAATCCCATCATGTGGAACAAATCAAGGACCTTTTGTACACAAGCAGTTCAGTTGGTCAGTGCCACAAATTAGTTTAAATGTTGAAATATTTCTTCTTCATTTTACATGTTATAACCTCTTCAAACTGTCTGATAATTTCCAGCTTTATGTGCAAATATTAGACATTTTCAATGTGGGGTCTGAAAGTCAGAGACCATAAAAAAAAATACATATATATACACATATAGTCTTTAACAGTGTGTGAAATACCCAACACCCTCTTCATTCATTAGGTAGCAGCCATGATGGTACAGGCACATTTGGGCAATGGCCCCTATTCTATAGCTTTGAGGGATCACAACTGCAGGAAGTTCTGTTTTCTGAACTTTCTATTTAGTCAGGAACAATAGTTTCAAACCAGTTTTAACATGTCCATGGGATGTTTTTATATGCTACAGATATGCTATATGCAGAGAAGCTGGAATGATGATAATTGTGCCAAACCACAACTTTAAATCTGTGAAAAAGTGACTGACTTCTAAAATTATTTTTCATCCAAAATGCAAAATATACAGTGATGAGCACCATACTGCAAGATTGTGCCTTTTTATCTCCTGTTTTTATTATTATTAAGAAAGTTATAAGAAAGATATTTAGTATATCCACGGCAGATTTAAAAGAAATTGAGGAAAAAATGGACTTAAAACAGAATGTAGGTTGAAACCAATTGCAGCACAGCATAATACAGAAATTGCTGTTGATGATGTTTATTGTCAACAGACAAGGAGCAACAACATTAAGCTTAATAAGGGAAGTCATTTCCCAGGTCTTGGGGAGGGTCCGGGGGCTCGTGCTGGGGAAACTGTGGCAGGTAGGGAGGAGAGCAGCTTTGCTGTGGTGCTGGCTCTGCCTGGGATTATTGGTTGTTCGACATCCACTCTCAGCTGCTCCAGGAAATATCAGAAACGTAAGAGTCCTGCCTGTGTAACAGAAAAACAAGCAGTGAATCATTTTGGACACAACTAAACAACCTTTTCATTGGTGGCAAATACATTGTTGAATTTGACCTCTATTAATGGAGTAATATTATACACAATAATAATAATATTAATCAGATTAGATAAGGTTCCTGTAATAAATCAAATCCATACATGTAAAGTTAACTTTCATTTATCACCACGTTATGTCACTACTGGAACTTCTGTAGTCTCAGTGAGGGGATTACTTACTCAGCCATCTTTAGGAAAGTCACCACCACTCTCCAGCTGGTCCTGTACTCGTCCATCCTTCTCTTCTGGTCTGGTCTTTTCTGTGGTCAAGGTAATCCTGGATGTGGATCTCCATCTTGCACATTGTTGCTTCTTGTGCGGAGGCTGATGCAGCGTTGATAACTGTGAAGGCTGCAGGAACAGACCAGGGGAAGTGCTTCAATTTCCACATCTGTGGATAACAAACATGACAGTACAACAGAGTGAACAAGACAAATAAGAAGTGAATTATTAAATTAGCTGTAAGAATTGCAGAGGACTTTCATCAAGTTTTGTTGAATTAATACTTTACCTCGGTCTGTTACAGCCATCATAACCTGGGCTCGTGTTGCAGAAACTGTGGCAGGTTGAGAGCAGAGCAGCTTTGCTGTGGTGCTGGCTCTGCCTGGGATTATTGCTTTTTGGATGTCCACTCTCGGCTGCTCCAGGAACATCAAAAACATAGAGGAGTCCTGCCTGTGTAACAGAAAAACAAGCAGTGAATCATTTTGGACACAACTAAACAACCTTTTCATTGGTGGAAACTACATTGTTAAATTTGACCTCTATTAATGGAGTAATATTATACACAACAATAATAATAATAATAATCAGATTAGATAAGGTTCCTGTAATAAATCAAATCCATGCATGTAAAGTTAACTTTCATTTATCACCACTTTATGTCACTACTGGAACTTCTGTAGTCTCAGTGAGGGGATTACTTACTCAGCCATCTTTAGGAAAGTCCCCACCACTCTCCAGCTGGTCCTGTACTCGTCCATCCTTCTCTTCTGGTCTGGTCTTCTCTGTCGTAATATTCAAGGTTCCTAAAATAAGTATAATCCACATATACAAAGTTAACATCAGTTCAGCACCACTTTATGTCACTACTGGAACTTTTTCAGTCTCAGTGAGGGGATTACTTACTCAGCCATCTTTAGGAAAGTCACCACCACTCTCCAGCTGGTCATGTACTCGTCCATCTCATCTGGTCTGGTCTTCTTTGTGGTCATGGAAATCCTGGGTTTATAACTGTGAAGGCTGCATGAACAGACCAGGGGAAGTGCTTCAACTTCCCCATCTGTGGACAACAAACATGACAATAGAACAGAGTGAACAACACAAATAAGAAGAGAATTATTAAATTAGCTGTAAGAATTGCAGAGGACTTTCACCAAGTTGTTTTTAGTTAATACTTTACCTCGGTCTGTCACAGCCATCATAACCTGAATAAAAAATGAAAATAGAACGGAGTGAGTAAAATAAACTATTCCAAAATTTTGAAAAATGTGATAATCAGATCCAATGGAGATATTATTTCCTTACTTCTGTCTGTTCAAGCCACCTATCCACACCTAACTAAAAAAATCTGATGAGCATCAGTAAACAATCTTTGAATCTGCAAGTCTTATATAACTGAGACTTGCAGAAGACTTACCGAAGACGTACCATTCCCTGGTGCACTTAAAGAAAATACACAACAGTTAAACAAAGTGAGAGAATAATAATTGCTGAACTATCAAATAAAATTAAATTAGGAATTGTTAACTTACCTCTGGATCAGACATCTACAGCTTAGTTAAAGTAATAGTGTGTGTGTGTGTGTGTGTGTGTGTGTGTGTGTGTGTGGCTAGGTGAAAGAGAGGCACATTAAAAAGTGCTTTGGTTTAAAGCACAACATCACAAATTATATACACACTTCATCTAAAAGTCCTATACATTAGCACTAAAGGAACTACTATCTTATCTTATCTACTACTACTACTAAGGCTTATCTTATCTTATCTTATCTTATTACTATCTACCACTACTACAAAGGCTTATCTTATCTTATCTTATTACTATCTACCACTACTACTAAGGCTTATCTTATCTTATTTTATCTTACTATTATCTACTACTATTACTATCTACGGCTTATCTTATCTTACTACTATCTACTACTATCTACGGCTTATCTTATCTTACTATTATCTACTACTATCTACGGCTTATCTTATCTTATTACTATCTACCACTACTACAAAGGCTTATCTTATCTTATCTTATTACTATCTACCACTACTACTAAGGCTTATCTTATCTTATCTGTCTACTATCTACTACTACTATTACTATCTACGGCTTATCTTATCTTATCTTTCTACTATCTAAGGCTTATCTTATCTAATCTTATCTTATCTTAACTTATTTTATCAAACTACTATCTTCTACTACTACTACTACTACTAAACTGTTTAAAAATAGAAAAAAATAAACCTGGTCCAAGATACCACCTCAGCCGCGACCAACCCTACAAGACACATAGCAAAGGTTTCTGCATCTTCATATCACCAACTTGTCTCTACTTGGTCTCACTGATCAGAATTTCCAGATAAATGCATACTTACCATTGAGAAACTTTCCTGAAGAGCCAGTTGCTCCCTCCTCCAGTTGGCGTGGTGGCCTCATCCAGTGGAGCTGGGCGAACCCTGATCCTCCTTCGTCCACTGAAAGACCTTGTCCACGGAAACCCCTTATTCTTAGGGGTTTTGGTGGACTGCAGTGTCTCAGCAGGCTCAGAGGGCTGCAGGGTCACCACAGGCTCAGGGGACTGCAGGGTCGTCTCGACAGGCACGAGAGTCACCTGGGAGAAGAAACGGTTGACCGGGTCGCTCCCTCTTCTGGTTGGCGCGGTGGCCTCATCCAGATCCGGCAGTGGAGCTGGGTGAACCCTGTTCCTCCTTCGGCCACTGAAATACCTTGTCCACTGAAACCCATTATTCCTCAGGGTTTTGGTGGACTGCAGTGTCTCAGCAGGCTCAGAGGGCTGCAGGGTCACCACAGGCTCAGGGGACTGCAGGGTGGTCTGGACAGGCACGACAGTCACCTGGGAGACAAACACCTGCATTACTTCAGGGATGGTGGAGGAAAAAGAGGTACAGGAGTCAGGTCTCATACTCCCCTCTGGCTGGATGGAAAGTCCAGGGACGGATCGCGTCTCTCTGGTCTGGTCTTCCTCTTCTCCAAACAGGTAGCGACAGCACACCTGGGAAACCATCTCATCCAGACCCTGAACAGGTTGGCAGATGATCCCTGAGACCGGGGTGTTGGTCCCAGTGGTCAGAGAGCCGATGGAGAAAGAAGAAGAACTCGAGACGTTGTCCCAGTTCTCTGCTTCCTCCATCTTCCTCAGACCGTACATCTAGTGGACAAGCACAAAAATCAGAATATTGCAAACATAAACAGAAGTAGAAGTACCACAGTTTAAGTTGCATTGAGAATTTAAATGTTAACAAACAAATATACAGTGAAGATATCAGGGAGCTATTTTGTCAAAACAAACATTAGATCTTATTATTTTTTACAGTATTTAACATGTTATTTTCATATGCAATCAGTTTATATGTGAATTTTGAACACATGAAAACAAATTTCACATGTGCTTCTGGCTGCATGCATTTTAATATTTGCATGTGTGTACTGAGTTTACTACTTGTGAAATTTGTTTCTAATTACAACTAGTTAATCTACAGATTAAGAACAAACACCAACCTCTGGGGCTGAAAAATGAAATATCAAAAGCTATAGTTCTTCAATGGGCCACTTGATGTAGACTCCAAATGGGAGCCAATTGCATTTGACCCCATGTTAAAATGCCCAGCTTTACAGCAGAAGAAAACATGTTTACAGTCTGATACAAACGGGAGTGTCTAGTAGCTTCAGTTATTAAAGCTGCTGCACCAAAGTCAAAACGTTATAACAAGTGTTACAATTTATGGTGATAATACTTTTGAAAAGGTGTTTGTGTGAGGTTGTAAAATAAAGACCCTCTGTGTTTGTTCACTAAAGTTATGCAAACTGAACTCAAATACAATAAAGTTTTTTTTTCAAACTATAAAGGCATTTCTGAATGAAATAACACTGTAGCGGGTTTGACCTGGTTAATAGATTGGGGGGGGGGCTGACAATTAAGAAGAACAAATGTCAAATTGTCAAACCTCATACAGGGAGCACAGACAGGGAATTCATTTAAGGAAAATAAGGAAGCAGCAATGCTCAAACAACAGACAGACCACAATTCAAAGCAATATTTAAACGTGCATTAACAAAACAATAAACAATGTGCATGTGGGAAAGACAATTACTTTCAGATCCACCAATTAAGGTAAAAGTCCTCCCCGGGTTTTCCTCTCCCGCAGTGCAGTCCAATCCAGTGTTTTTTAATACAACTCAACGTACCTTCAAAGTCCGTTCCGGCTTTTGCCGCAGATGTTCAAATCCAAACAAAACCAGGAAATCAAAGATACACAGCGTCTCTCAGCGCACTTCAACAGCGTAACAGTATGATATGTCCAATATTTCCAGCCTATGGCCGCTACTCACAATACCATGAACCAGTCTAACCCAAACCCTTAGTGGTTGAATCTGAACAGTACCAAAACAATCTCTCCATGAACTCTAATTATATTAATATCATTAGTTAACCAGTCACTTTAAGGTTATTAGACTCCAGCAACGGACTGACTGTGATCGGCAGGAGGCTGACATGTGGAGAAACGTTACTATTGTAAAGTACATGAACGTGCAGATAAAATGAAAATATTCAGGTCATGTACTTTTACTCGTGTTCTTTCTAAGGCTGTCAAAACTGACGCTTTAACGCGGATTAATCCATTATCATGATTAATCTGATTCAAAATGTTAACACAATGAACCCAGCTGCGGCGCAGAATCAATCAAAATGTTTCGGGCAGTTTGTCCAAGTAGAGTTACCGTCGCGCGTGCCGCGAGTTTTCCTCTTTTTCTGTGTAAAGCTGGACAGATGGACAGACATTACCTGTCCTCCAGGTCCCACTGAATATCACTCAACAACTCATGTCCTTCACTAAAAACTTATTCCTTAGCTTTTTTGCTAACTTTTTCAAACAAAACCATTTTGTACAAACTCTCAAAATTTAAAATTCATTTATTGCTCAAGCTTCGTGTGTACCTGTGTCTGCTCAGCCATTTTCAAATCAGATGGGATTGTTATAGATGCTGTAGATGTCCTTCTTCTGCCTTTGGTTTTCGGATCGCCCTCTGTGCAGTTTTCCGTGCTCTCAACTTTGCGTCTCGAGTCCAAATGATGCTTGAGTCTCTGTTGTCTAGTCAACACAATGCACATTCTGACATGGCAACAAAGCCAATGCGCGCATGCGTGCGTGCGTGTGCGTGCCTGTGCGCGCGCATGTAGGGAAATATACAGGTTTTATGTGTTTTTGTTATCGTTGTTGTTTTTTATAGTGCAGTTTATACTGTACCCTGAGTTAATATTGCAAAATTACTTGCACAAATTCCATAAAAGATGTGCAAGTAATTCTGTCTGTCTGTCCATCACCCCCTCCTCCTAGAACAAATGCATATAGTAATTTTTTTTTTTAAAAGAGGATGATCATAATAATAATTATAATCATAATAATATCCTGTTCCCATAGATTTTATGAAATGTCCTTTTGAAAAACTTTCACTTAACGAGCAAATCGCAAAACTTTTAATTGAGTTCTTATTTGAGATATTTCAAACTAGTGAAATTATCTGTTCATGCAGCAAATAAATTTTACTTGATAAGAACTCTTGAAATAAGATCTTTAAATTTAGAAATAAGTTGTTCCAGGTAAGTATCAAAGTATTAAAATAAGCTAAAAATGCTGATTTTTAGATCACAATACTTGACATCAAACTTGATATTGCCCCAATAATACGTGAAAAATACTAAATATAAACAAATAATTCTTTTTAATTAAAAAAAAAATTCTTATTTGTAGCAAATCAAAGTTTTAAAATAAGAAAAACATTACTAATTTAAGTAAAGATTACTGAGTACTAGTGCAGTATGATGTCTTGATAGAATCCATATTAAAACTAAACCCAAAATCTTAAAACCAGACCTTATTCTAAGATTATACATCTTGACTGACTCTACTGAAATCACAACCATGGACTGCATGTATGATAAACATCAGCATTTATTTAACTCTCAGGAGGAATAACTACCCATCAACACTGTGTCCGGGTTGTTCCACAATCTTCAAATCAAAATTAAAGCATTCTAAGATTTTCTTTTCCAAACAAAGGGCAAAATAATTTGGCAGAGAAATCACACATAGGGGAGAGTGGGGTAAGATGAGCCACTTTTTACTCATGTTGTCCTGGAGGGAAAATGACACAGAAAGAGAATGGAAACATATTCCTTTATTTCAGGAGGTCTCCTATCAAATGAAATGATCAGAATGTAGCTCTGACAAAGCTGCCCAAAACAATGACTTCTCAAAAAAAGTGCTCCTGTGGCTCAACTTGCCCCAGGTGAGGGGTAAGTTGAACCAAGTCAGTGGGTAAGTTGAGCCACCTGGGGGTAAACTGAACATCTGAGTTTTAAAATGTAAACCTGAGCATATTGTGCTAAAAACAGTTTGAACAGTTCTGAACTTGTAAGAACAAACAACTCAGTTTCAAACAAACCACCAGTTAGTTTAACCATTTAATCAAAAAAACTAGTCAATATTCCAGCTGTCAAGGTTGCAGGGGAATATGAACTGTTGCCACCTCCCTGCAGTTCCTCCAGCCTTTTGAGGTTGAGGTAGCTTCTTCAGCACATCACTCCGTGGGAAAGATGCCTCATCCTTTTCGCTGAATGCAAAGGTGGCTTTCTTACTGCCAGTGATCCCTCGGATTCTTCTGAGAAATCTGCCACTCACTTCATTGCCTGCAAGGCTGTCAACCAAGCCAATGTAATGGTGGCTCCTCCATTTGGATGCAAATGTTACCATGACAAAGTCACCAACTAACACTTCCACTCTTGACATCATTGGCTGCTCTCTTCATCTCTTCAAGGGGTGTTGAGCCCCAGTTTGTTTTCCTCTTGTAGGTTCTCGGCATGATACCTTTTCTACAATGGTTAACATGACAAACACACCAAACCATTTTAATACGTCAGAGACTTCAGGGACTTTCAGTACCTTATGGTGGGGTACGTTGAACCATTGACTCAATTTACCCCAGAGCCTTTGGCTCACTTTGCCCCACAGCCACCATTTTGGAAAAAACAGGCTAGATCAGAAATCCAGGCTAATCTTTAGTGAAGTGATTCACATGCTTTTATACATTAGCAAATCACCAACATGTATAATAAATAATTTTAGATCTGGATAAATTTGCTTTGACGTAACAGTCATTTTACCTGATTCGCAGAAAACTTACTCTGACAAGCAAAAAAGAGTTTTTGTGTAAAAAAAAGTACTTACACCTTCTTCCATGTGCTTCTTTGCATCCCAGCAGGATGGAAATGATAGGTACTTCCTGAATTTATGGTCACATGACAAAATATGTGCACGGTTACCTAGATACAAGGGGAGGGTCAACTTCCCCACTGGCTCATCTTACCCTACTCTCCCCTACACTGTAAGTGCCAAACAAGATGAGCCACTAAAAACTAATAATAGAAATCACAAAATGGTCAACCTGACTCAGTTAAAGTGTCATAGAAAATTTGAAACCTCTAGAAAATACAAATATAACCTTTTAAAGATATGTGGGAGCCCTGGTGAGGTATTTCAGCAAATAACCAGAAGTCACTGTACAAAACATGCAGAGCAGCTGGTCAAGTCAGGAGCAAAACAAACTATTGAAAGGTTCAGCAAAACAAACACAGCACAACTGTCCTGACAATAATGCTGCTTGGCATTCATCTGTTTTTCAATGAATGATTTCCATTCAGCTATTGCTTTCTTATATGTGCTCGTGGCATCTTTGTCATGGATTACATCACCAACTACCTGGGTTTGAATGACAGAGAGGAGTGTTGCAACACATTTTGGGTATGTCAAATGCAAAGTGCAGTAGTCTGCCATTAACACCAACATTCCTTCCCAAAAATCCTCCTGGGGGAGGGGGCTCACTGGTACGTTTCCCACGGCGACAATGCCCACTGTTCCATCAAAGAGCAACACCGGTGAGGAGAGAGGCCGCTTTTCCAGGTCCAGCACCGGGTCCTCACCTGGCTGGAATAGAATGAAAAGGACAATATGGGAAAGAATTTGAACATAAGTAGAGCTGTGTATCGAAACTGCAACCAATGAATGGCATCAAGAGTGCTATCAACAGTTTACAATGGTCAAACAGATTTACTGCTGGAACAGAGGAAACATGAATTAGTTCACAAGAAGAAAAAATGGAGAGTGCTGCACCAGGTCAGAAAAAGTGTCAAGTGGGAAAAAATCAGATGCTCTTAAAGGATTTAAACATGGTCTTCATAAATTAGTTCACATTGACAACTGAACTTCAAAATGTAAAATTTAAGAACTGTGAGCAATAATAATTTAATCTCTACTGAATTTCACTTTGAAGTAGCTCTTGTCAGGTGTGAACATGCACAACAGTGTGAGAAATTGAAGGACACATGACAATGGCTGGTAAATGACCAAAATAACATTCCTCACCTTGAGGATATGAAGAAGAGCATCACTGGCATTTCCAAGCCGCTTTGGTGGTGGAGTTGGTGAGGGGAAAAGTGATGGGAGTGCATTAAGGAGGGCGATAGTGAAATCCACTATGGAAAAGGAAATTACACTTAATGGAAAGGTTTAAACATGGTTGACATAACAGTAGATTTGGTTAGGGCTGCACAATTAATCGAATTTTAATCACGATCACGATTTTGGCTGCCACGATTAAATGAAGATGATCGTCGGCGATTTTAACATTTATAAAGCGAGCTCTGTTGCATGTGGTCAAATCAAGCACTTTCTCAACCCAATAGTCACCAACCACCAGGGGGCGACCCATAGGTTAGGGCCTCATCATTACGCTGCCTAAACAGCAAGCGAGCGAACCCTGCAGCAGCGGCAGCTTCAAATGATTAAACTGTGACAGAGTGCAATGTCGGGAGCAGCAGGCAGTGACAGTGAGGAGCCGCTAGTGCCTCGTAAAGGAGCAACATCTACTGTTGACCCTTTTCCATTGCGCTGGTGCTAGTGCTAGTTCGGAGCCAGTGCCTGACTTAGCACCAGTTCTTCGTGTTTCCACCACGTAAGCACCAGCTCCAGGTGCTAAAAACTGGTGCTTAACAGTCACCAACTCTTCGCTGGTCCAGAGCTAAGCACAGACTACGTCAGGGGCTGGGGGCGGGGTTATCGTTAGTGCCGGGAGCCAGCTTCCAAATCGCAATTGCGGCCGGCTTTCGGGCTGGGACACACAAGCGGTAATTTGTGTTCGTCTTCGCCAGGACGTCCCTGGTCTGATCGCAGATATATTGAACTGACTCCACTAAATCCCTGTCTGTGTCCAGCACCAACCCAGACAACCATAACAGCAACTCTGCACCGGGCGACACCGTATCCACCCACCTCTCAAAGACACACTGAAATAACGGATGCAATAAGGCCGCTTTCCTGTTTGTTTGCACTTTATAATTGCATTTTGCAATAGCATATTTATTTTTTTCTGAGTTTCAATTTGAAGACTTGTTTGTGTTTTTAAAGTGCAATAAAAAGGTACGTTTTACCTAACATAATGAATAATCGTGATTAATAATCGTGATTACAATATTGATAAAAATAATGGTGATTATCATTTTGGCCATAATCGTGCAGCCCTATCTGCAATACGACTCCTTGCTATTGCTAAGGCAAATGATATTTCTCAATGGGGTGTTGATGTTGGACTAAAAAGAATTCTTTAAGATCTGACTCTGCTTTACAATGGTGTGAGGATTGAAATGCCACATGGTGACTGATTGACTTGTTTGGTGCTGTGATAGCTGTATGAGGAGACACACTTGC
>JBBMOC010001320.1:0-12602 GCA_037975185.1 Centropyge bicolor | reverse complement strand
CTTTCAGAAAGGTTATCAATGTTGCTGCAGTGGAAGAAGTAAAAGTAGCAATAAGCTACTCTTAAGAAATACTTAACTGCAAGCATCATTTCTGTATTCAAAATGTTACTTTAGTAAAAGTATTATGAGAGTCAAAAGTAAAAGTACTCATTATGTCAAATTGACACTTCAACTCATTTTTATTCTTTAAGTGACAGTTCACATATTCACATTGACTCTTCAACTGCTGTCACTGACAAATCATCTTAAAATGCACACGCAGCGATGACGTTTCAACTCACTCACAAACTCAGCCGTTACACTTCAGATTCTTCAAACTCTTTCTGTGCTTCAACTTCAGCTTGATCTGACCATGGAAGACGTCACATGCAATACATACACAAACTTTAATTAGACACCCTCCGTGGTCAACCCCCCACCCCATCATGTCAACTAATCACAATTGCAGTTTCTACCTAGAAAATGTTTAACTTCAAAGGGGTCAAAATAATTCCCATGATTAACTGTAAATAGTCAACATATTCTCACCTGTATATTTGCAATAGCCTTTAACCAATGTGTTAATTAAAGTATCTGTTCTTTTAGAGGCTATTTATTTAATGCTTCATGACATTCATGTTTTTTGTTTCTAATCAAAAATCCAGACGATTTAATTATAAAATGGTACAGTTCAGTTATTGTGCTATTAATTATTAAGTAGAGTATAAAATGAAGGCGGTGTTGCCACTAATTCTACATAGTGTTTTTACATGGCTCTGGGGTTCAGTAGTTCTTTTCTCTTTGCCTGCTCACTCTCATACTGACCTGATTAATGCTGTGTGAGACCACTGTATTCATACAGGTTCTAGCTGCAGCAGCTTTTTCCAACACCTTCACCTCATCATTTTGAATCCACATCCTCAAAACAGATAAAAAGTCACAATCCTGCTCAGCTGACCAGGGATGGAGCTGAATGTTTGATTAACAGAATTCTCCAAGGTCTTATTCTGATGATGATATTTAATGGTTTTAGTCTGATATGAAATAAAAAGTATTGACCTCAGCTCTGTTGTGATGCTTCCCCTTTCTTTGTTGAAGCGCCACAAGATGGAGACAGAGAGTCAAACTAATCTGGTACTTGAGGAAGTATGTCAGAGGAGATGCTTTTCATAGTTCTCAGTTGTTTTATACAGTCTATGTTTATTTGATTGACACAGTGGTGAACACTTAGTTCCAACTTTTTTTCCCAACTATTTTTCAATCGGAGTCTTTGTGTATGTTTTTTGTTAGTTTTTCACTCTTTTAGTTTTTTTTTCATTTGGTTATTTCTGTGTTTGTCACTAAACATTAGACGTCGGCTATTTGGACGTCTAATCATGACCTGATTTGGACGTCAATATGCAGTTCAAAATTTGAACGTCGGCTTTTGGACGACAAGTGAACGTTATATGGACGTCTAAGCAGGAGTGAGTGAGTGAGCACATTTACACATAATAAAAACTTTTTATTAAAACTTTTTATTGTGTGTGTGTGTGTGTGTGATAAAAACTAACAAACACGCTCACTCACTCACCCCTGCTTAGACACACACACACATACATATAATAAAAATTTAGTTTTTAAATTATGTGTGTGTGTGTGTGTGTGATAAAAACTAATAAACACGCTCACTCACTCACCCCTGCTTAGACACACACACACATACATATAATAACAATTTAGTTTTTTAAATTATACATGTGTGTGTGTGTGTGTGTGTGATAAAAACTAACAAACGCGCTCACTCACTCACCCCTGCTTAGACACACACACACATACATATAATAAAAATTTAGTTTTTTAAATTATATGTGTGTGTGTGTGTGTGTGTAATAACAAATAAATGTGCTCACTCACTCACTCCTGCTTAGACGTTTAAATGTTGAACTGTATATTGACGTCCAAATCAGGTCATGATTAGACGTCCAAATAGCGGACCTGATTTGGACGTTGCACAGACGTGCAGAATTGGTCTTGGACCGACCGACGCGATATAGACGTAATCTGCACGTGCATCCGACGTAAGACGTGCAGATCATGTCTATATCGCGTCGGTCGGTCCAAGACCAATTCTGAACGTCTGTGCAACGTTCAAATTAGGTCCGCTATTTCAACATTTGAACATTTGAGCTTTTGGATGTAAAATGGAGAGCGTGTTTGAACTGCATAACGTCCAAATAGGACCTAATGTGGACGTCCGACGAGAGAGAGAGAGACTAAAAATGAAAGATATTTTGTGATTAAGATTAATCAGCAAAAAAATCTTTTAAAATTTTAAAATAATATTATTAACTAATCTGATGAATGTAAAATACCAACAAAATGAATGTAAATTCTTGTTTTTCCTTAGCGGTGTTATTTACAACAATTTGAATAAAGGAGGGGGGGCATTGTGATTGGCTGACCGTGTAGAGCTGGAGAGCAAGGATATTTTAATTTTTTTTCCCAATAAAGTGTGGATTTTGAGACTGGAAACACTGCTTAGAGGGTGGATACATTGACCAGACCGGACATTATCAAGCCTGTGTAGCCGCGTTGCACTGGTGAGTGAGTAAGCTAATAGCGATTAGCGAGATTAGCATCTCAAGTCCGCTAGCATGTGGCTAGCTAGCGCCACCGTGCTAACTGAGCTAGCGAGTTAAAAAAATTTAATTTGAAATTTTAATTTACAGACACTGCTTGTAAGTGGACATTTTCAGTTATAGCATTGTATTAGTAAGGAAGTACTTTATGTTGTTTTCATGCATTTTTGAATCATGTGTTGCTGTATGTTGCTCATTATATTTGAACACACACCTCAGTGACAGAGACCTTATTTTCATCACCGGTCTCACATTGGATATCGACACTCAACATTGAACATTGAACTCTTATAGAGACCAAAAGAACAATAGACCCGGGTTTGTTTGTCTGTCTGTCTGTTTGTTTGTTACATGTGCGCACAGTATATATTTTTTTTCATTCATCTCACAAGGGGATTTGTTAAAGCCATATATAGACTTGTACATTTTTTTTGATTGAACTTAATTGTGACGTGTTAATCTGTTAAACTTGAATATATGCCATTTAAAATCAACGTTTGGCTGTTCTGTTCCACGTGGTTGCTCAACCTCTTGGCTCCCAGCGTATCTAAATCTTACTGATCTGGCCCAAATCTTTTTAGCGACCCCTAATAGAGGTAGCTCCACCACATACTGGTTTCACTAGCACTGCATGCCTTCCTAACTAACTAACTAGGTTGTAAGATCCTGTCCCGTTAGAGGCTTTGACGGGCTTAAACGAGACCATAGCAGCCCGCCATTGTCCTAGTTTGGCCTATTAGCAAGGCATAGGCAAAGCTAACGTTAGCCAGGAAGAGATATCTCTTCCTAGCGTTAGCTTCTGAACACGACCACTTGTGAGCTTTTACTTAACGTAAATGTGATTAAACTCAGTCTAAAACAGTAATTAATAGGCTAAAACTGTTATTCATGAGATTTTTTATGTTATTGATGATAATGATATTGTAGTTAATGAATGGGAAATACGTTCGTGCTGCGCATGCGTAGGAGTGTTTTCACACACTGTTTTAATCACTGTTAGGCTGTGATTCAGAAGAAAGACAAAATGACCTGGTGTTTAGTTGAGAAAGCATGAGACAGGGCATCTGGGGCTTTTGTTGTGTAATTGTTTTGCTCTGCTGCTGGTGAGTGTGTGTTTCTAAAGCAGTCTTATCCTTTTATCAGGTGGTGTGAGGTGCTTTTGGACTTGCTCTTGGAGAACGTGGACTGAAGTGTCTTACCCTTTGGAGCCAAGCCACTTAAAAAGGTACTCCATCCCTTTGCACATGTCCCAGGCAAAAATAAAATTGTACAACTAAACTAACTCAGACTCCATCTGTGTCTCCAGATGGCTATGAAAATGAGAGAATGGCGAAAACGCCAAAGAGATGTGGATCAACTTCTATGTTGTTCTGACAGCGATGATGAACATGTGAACATTGAGCCTGGGACTCCTAGCATTTGTAGCAGTGTGCCTGGGACCCCACGTAGTTTAAGCAGTGACAGCATTCCTGGGACATCAGATAGTTTTGATTTTGACACAGATGTGGACTATTTGTCAACTGATTGGGAACCGAATGATGATGATGCTGAAGTGATGACCAGCTTTGAAGATGAGCTGAGACAGTGGGCTGTAGAGCACAAAGTGACACATAGAGCCCTTAATGGGTTATTGTCCACATTAAGAAAGCATGGACACCTGAGAGTTGTGAGAGATGTACAGTCAGAGGTACTCAAGTGGAAGGAAGAGTGGTATTTAATGAACAGGAATACACTTCTTGAACAGATGACTGTTTCTCTAATTTGGAGTACAGGAGCCACCAAACTGATGTCAGCCCCTTCATTGCTGCCGGAATTCCTTGTGTTAGTTCATTTGTGTTAGATTACATGCATATGGTCTGCTTGGGAGTAGTTAGACACCTGTTAATTTACTTGACTCGTGGCCCAAAAGTCTGTCGTTTATCTGTGAGGCAAAAGGATGAAATTTCTCAGAAGCTAATTGCACTGAGGGGGAGGATGCCAAGTGACTTTGTTCGGCAACGGCGTGGTCTACATGAAATGGATAGGCGGAAAGCCAGTGAATTTCGGCAGTTTCTGCTATACACAGGACCTGTGGTATTAAAAACTGTGCTGTCCCCTGAACGATACAAGCATTTCCTGTGTTTGACAGTAGCCATGTGGATAATGCTGGAATCAGATGACAGGATTGGAAGTGCCTATCTCCAATATGCTCATGAACTCATCAAACACTTTGTCACCAGCTGTGCTGTCCTGTATGGCAAGACCTTTGTTGTGTACAATGTACATGGACTACTTCATCTCCATGAAGATGTCAGCCACTTCAACTGCTCCTTAAACGACATTTCCTGTTTTCCATTTGAAAACTACCTGCAACAGATCAAGAAACACACGAGGAGTGGGAGAAATCCTCTGGAACAAGTCAGCAGGCGTTGATCAGAAATCGAACATTCAGAAGTGAAGGAGAGCGAAATGCCCCCTAGAGTGCTTGTTTGTGTTAAAGAAAGGGACAGTTGTTTTCTCTTGAGAGATGAAACATTTGCTTTTGTTGGACAAAAGAATGCAGACGGTACCTTGGCTTGTGAAATCCTGCACCAGCGTCACACCTCACCATTATTTCACCAACCATGCAGCTCTGGACTTGTAAATATAGTCTGCACAGGAAATGGTCAGGTCAGGATGAAAAATGGACAACTGCGCGAAAAGGATCTGTTCCGCAAGGTGGCCTACCTCCCACAGCAATCTGGTGGTTTTGTGCTCATACCCCTTGGCCATGGTCTGGAACACAAATATTAAAGGTTTAATAATCATAATTTTTAAGCTTTATCCCATCCACCTGGTAGTTTTATGCTTCTTCTCTGATAATCCTGCTACCTCCATGTCTTTTCTCAAAGCATGCATAAACCTGCTCTGGCCTCTCTCCTCTTAACATGCATATGCTGTCTTTTCCAGATCATGTACGCGAGGGCCGTTTGGAAGGAGGGTGAAGTTGAGGAGGAGGGAGTCATTCCAGAAATTTGAATTGACAAGAAAAATAACATCATTAGGTGGCCCAGAATGAGCACCACAAAAACGGAACGGGCAATAAGGGAAAAAATGAGCCCCCGGGATGACTGGATGACATTCCCATTGATTAAGATTAAAATGATATCAGGCAAGTACTGTTTTGGTGAATAGAAATGACTTGTATAGCCAAGTCAAAATATACTTAGTTGAAAGTTGAAGGTTGATATGGTTTTTAAAGTTGAATTGTCTTGCTTCCAGCCGTCCGCAGAGAATGCGAGACTTATAATCTGACCAGTCAGGCAGAGCAGGAGGATGATGATGATGAGGAGGAGGTGGTGGCCAGTGGTTTACATTGACAATTTTCCATCCCTGAACATTCTTTGTCTTGTCTTTTTAAGGCTCTGACCTGTCAACACCCAGTAAGTATTCATCTCATCACTTTGCTATTTTATCAGGCCTTGTGAAATCTAAGAACATTTTTTGTTTTTCAGGATCTCGACATGCATCCAGAGGTCATGCCACGCGTGGCTATCGCCTAAGAAACAAGATAAGGCATGATGTGGTATGTTGTGTCAGTTATAAAATTGCCAAGTGATTAAAATTTAAATGGTACTATGTCCAGCAGTGGATCCAACATCAGGTATTAATGCAACAATGTCTCCCAATACAGGTCCAGGTCCCAGCGAGGCGATGCCTGGAGACACAGCGCCGTGTCTGGGCATGATCTGTCTCGGCGCAGTGAAGCCTGGAGACACGGCGCCGGGTCTGGGCGTGGTGAGCCCCAGCGCAGGGATGCCTCTGGACACAGCGCGAGGTCCAGGCGTGAGGGGTCCCGGCGCAGGGATGACTCTGGACACAGCGCGAGGTCCAGGCGTGAGGGGTCCCAGCGCAGGGACGACTCTGGACACAGCGCGAGGTCCAGGCGTGAGGAGTCCCAGCACAGGGATGCCTCCAGACATGGCACCGCAAGTGGAAGATGGTCATTTCCGATGCCTCAGGGTGGTAAGTGTGTAGTGTAATGTGAACAACAGGACAGACTGAGCAGGAGAGAGAGACTTTTAAAACTCCACCACCTTATCTCCTCAATATTGTTCACTCTGCTTGTCACATATGAGTGCCTTCATTTTCTACCATCATTTGTAGGGTGGTTTCTTTTTATCATGTCATGTAACATTTGAAATGATTTGTTTTCTATTCCAAGGCTATGCTTGTATTGATGGCTAACACTGAAGCTGATTACAAAACAATTGTGAATCAGCTAGCTAGCGTAGCTATTCATATTGGAGTTAATCATTGTAATCAACATATGTGCTCATTTATTTCAGTGTACCAGAAGAAAGTGATTGGTTTGCTGGTTGACATTGGCAACTCCTTAAAGCAAACACAACCTGCCTCTTCAGTCATCCATCTGGAGAGGATGGAGACGATGGAAGACTTGACGAGAGAGGAGCAAAGGCTGTGTGATCAAGAAGCCTTTGATAGCCTGGTAGGTTTTAGGTTAAGTCTGGAATAAAGAACCAGTGCACTTGCACACTGTGAGGTTCTTCTGGGGGCTGTCAGTCAATTTTATCATGGACTTTCAACAGGTGCTGAAGATTGCGAAGATCGGCGGGAAAAACACAACGGACTGTGTCCACAAAGCCCTTGACAGGTATGTTTGTACATACAGTAATAATTTTGTGTTTAATGTTTGTATGTCGTTTTTCAATGTCTGAACTTTTTTTTCTGGGTGTGGACCACACTGCATGTTTTCATTAGCAGTATCCCTATTCTGAGTATGCGATAAGAGGTGAAAACTAAGAAATTACAAGTTCACAACACAATGCATTGTATACTGTTCTTGATCAGTGCACCAGTTCCTGGTCATGTGATGACACTGATGCACAAGACACGTCCCCTATGGGCACAGCTGAGGCTAACAACAACTAACATGGAGGAATCCAATGAGAGTGCTTGGACTGATGGAGGGCAATTTTCATTTTAAGAAACTGCCTGATGGAAGCCTTGAGAAGAGTGGTTTTGATGCAAAATAAACAATGTTTTGTTGTTGTGTTTATCATTTCTACAATTCTACAATTTCATTTAGCAGACGCTTTTGTCCAAAGTGACGTACATCTGAGAGTAAATACAACACAAGCAAGGATGTAGTCAGGAGAAAACAACCTGGATAAGTGCCAAAAAGTCAAGGTTCAAGTTAGATAGGGCCTGCCTACAGACCAGGCATTTGATTCAGTCATATACCATAATCCATTTCAATTGAAAAAATGTTGCTTCTTGTGGCAAATATTTTTATGAGATTAAAATGCAATTTATTGAGATAAATTAATCACAAAGCCTCTAATTATTATTATTATAAGTCCCATCCCTTATTATGACATGTGCTATTCCTGTTATTCTTACATGTATCATTCAAATTGATTCATAGATGTAATTTATTTTTCTTTAGACTCTTCACGAATGGCCAAATTCAATATGAAGGGCAAGGGGAAGAAGGGCAAAAAACCTTTGGAAGGCACAAAGGCTTACAGAGCAATTCAAGGTAAGCCCATATGTCATGTTGAAGGGAAGAAAATTAGATAGACCCCTGCCTGTCTCTAAATCAGGGGTTTTCAAAGTGTGGGATAGCGAGCCTCCCTAAAGCTCAAAAGCATGCCGCCCCCCCTTTACCCCCCCTAATTATTACTATTATTATTGTTATTGTTGTCGCTTTGTATGTTCCACACAGGCTTGAAAAGGGGTTTAAACAATAAATGCTATACACATCTTTATTTTTGTAAACATCTTAAACATGTTTATATGTTCTTAAACATATTTTTAAAACATTTGAATCATCTTTATCTGTGTGTGTGTGTGTGGATAAATATCTTTTTTAAACACATTTTAACATCTGTATGTTTTCAGCATCTTTTTAAAACACATTTTTAACATCTGTATGTTTTAACATCTTTTTAAAAAACATTTTTAACATCTGTATGTTTTTAAGATCTTTTAAAAACCCATTTTAACATCATTTTTTAAGCATATTTTTAAAACACATTTTTAACATCTGTATGTTTTTAGTGTGTTTTTAAACACATTTTAACATCTTTATGTTTTAGCATCTTTTTAAAACACATTTTTAACATCTGTATGTTTTTAGTGTGTTTTTAAACACATTTTAACATCTTTATGTTTTAACATCTTTTTTTAAACACATTTTAGCATCTGTTTTTAGCATATTTTAACAGAGCTTTTTAATATCTTAGAAAACAGGCATGAACCATGTTTTCAGCATCTGTACTATCGAGAGTCCAGCGCAGAGACAGCGTCAATGAGCTTGACCACAGCGCCATCCTGCGGCCCCTTTGTGTTACTTTAAATCAGAAACTGATGGTGAGATCAGTGATCGCTTGATTGATATCGCAACATCCACCATCCACATGTTCATGACAGTATTTTACTATCTGAGTCTTTGTGAATGTTTTTTGTTTTTTTTTTGTTTTGTTTTTCACTCTTTTAATTTTTTTTTTATAACTCTGAATTTATCCATGTTATTGTAAGATACTTTTGTTTCATTTGGTTATTTCTGTGTTTGTCAAACGTTTTTGTTGATTATAAATTAAAATGTAGATAATTTCTTACAAAATTTCCTGAGTAGACCTGAGAGTAGAAAAATAAATGATATTATATTATTATGAGCAGGTTGATTGAGGCCTGAAGCTTCTCTGGTTGCCATGGTTATACTCCAGCTGCATCTTTCACATCTGATACTTATTTGAACACAAACAAACTCAGCCTCAGTCGAGAAAACAAAGTTGGTTGCAACACTTTCTCTGTCGACTTCAGCGAAAAAGTGACATCCATCAACGACCTTTTTCTCACGAGACGAGACCATTGCAAGGAGCCAAACGATTTTCAACATGGAGGACGTGAGATTTCTTAGTTTCTATCTGCTGCTTTGACTCTGTATTTTAGCCATGAGACGTTCAGGGGCCTCCGTTTTCACTGACCCCCTGACTTTAGACTGAGTTCAAGAAGCTGTTGAGGTTTACAGCAGGTCAAAACCAAGACAAGACTATGATATCTGACCAGGTTTGAATCAAATAGATGAAAAATAAAGTGGAGGATGAGCCTGAAAGCTGATACTGAGAGTCAAGTAAATGTTAGGGGTAACATCAATGTAACCTGTGATCAAACATCCAGACTCCATAATGGGACAAACATTATTGGAGCCACAGTGATATTCTTATTTTCATTTTTGTTTCTTGTTTAATTGATATGGAGATGCAATGTTCTTGTTTGTACACGGGGTAGCGCACTGGGGTAGAGGCGCAGGTTATTGAGGTGAGGTGCGGGTGATGGGCAGCAGATGTGTGAACTGAACCGTGTCTGTGGCAGCACGGAAGATTGTACTATGTGTCTGAATTGAACCTGTTGAATGGAAAGTTACCTGAGTTGAATTGTGGACTTGTGGTGAGCACTGAAAGAAAATAAATGTGTCATTGGATTTTGTTGTTGCCCAGAGCACGCGCCCCTCAGTAGACCTAAATGTAGGCGTTTTTAATTGACAGACTCTACAGTTAAAACCAAGACAGACTATAATATCTGACCAGGTTTCAATCAAATAGATGAAAAATAAAGTGGAAATGTATTTGTCATTTGGACATTGCACAGTGCTTAACAGCAAGAGAAGCCTAATTATTTTCAGCTGTAGTCCCTGAGTGTGTCGCTCACAATGACACACCTGTACAGTGTTAAACAATTGTTGTCTGATGTGCTATTAAGAAAAAGTGCTATTAAAAACGTTGATTAAGAGCTGGGCCCATAAGCATGATTTGTGACACCATAGTTTAGAAGCTAATCCATGTCCAAAACTCAATGTTCAGAAGTGTGATGTGTTTACCTTAAGTGTACAAGAGAAATTTGTAAAGGACTATACAGTGAAGTACATTAGGCAGGTGTTTGTTCAAACAATAACATTGCTAAAGAAAGTTCCATATAAATGATCCTTTGTTTAATAGCTTTGCATCCAGTGAATGGTGCAATAGAAATACTTTTTACTTTTAAAAGTACTTTTGAGTACATTTCAGAGGCTGTACTTTTTACTTTTACTTGAGTAGCTATTTGGATCAGTACTTTTTACTTTTACTCAAGTGTTTTTTTTTACATAGGTATTTTACTTGTACTCAAGTAAGGAATCTGGGTACTTTTGCCATCTCTGTTAAACCTTTTGAAACATCTCAGTTAAAGGTTATGTTATAAAGGATATCTCAAAGATTTTTCTACTAGTCTTTTTATTTTCAGTCTATTTTTGATCAGTTTCACATCAGTTACCTGCTGTAATGCTGTAATATTATCATTTTGATCTGCATTACTTACTATTGCCTTGTTGAATGTGATCAGTTGAAAATGGAATGGTAATGCAGTATTATTGGACTGTAGTGATGAGACACTGGAGTCAAAGAGTTGATGGTGTGTTCATGTGAGCTGCAGCAGAAGGTTAAAGGTTTTTTTCTGTCTTTGGATTCAGTTGCGCTTCACCTGGACGTCCGTCATCCTGCCCAACCCGGACCGACCTGACAGCCCCAGACTGGTCCTGAGAAGGGTCCTGGCACCGGCCCTCTCCAGCAGCGTCTCCAGGTCTGCCTCTCCCTCTCCCTCTGCCTCTCCCTCCCCTCTGCCTCTCCCTCTCTCTCTCCCTTCCCTCTGCCTCTCCTTCTCTCTCCTCTGCATCTCCCTCCCCTCTCCCTCTCCCTCTCCCTCCCCTCTTCCTCTCCCTCTCTCTCCTCTGCCTCCCCTTCTCTCTCCTCTCCCTCCCTCTCCCTGTCGCCCTCCCTCTCTCTCTCCCTCTTCCTCTCCCTCTCCCTCTTCCTCTTCCTCTTCCTCTTCCTCTTCCTCTCCCTCTACCTCTCCCTGTCGCCCTCCCTCTTCCTGTCGCCCTTCCTCTTCCTGTCGCCCTTCCTCTTCCTGTCGCCCTCCCTCTTCCTGTCGCCCTTCCTCTCCCTGTCGCCCTTCCTCTTCCTGTCGCCCTTCCTCTTCCTGTCGCCCTCCCTCTCCCTGTCCCCCTTCCTCTCCTCCCTCTCCAGTGATCCCCCTCAGACCCCTGCTGAGCATAGACTTCAACCCCAAGTGGAAGAGGGAGAGGAACAGGCAGCGAGGCGTGGGCGTCAAGAGAGCTGCTGGACCTGCACAGGGTGCGCCTGCAGGGAAGCGCTCTCTTAAAGATAAGTGATTTCCAAATCATATTTAGAATGGTAGTAATAGTAGTAGTACTAGTAATATATAGAAAGTAAGTTTTTTTGGTCTGATCAGAGCAGATTTTATTTGAATCAATGTGTTGTGATTTAGTCTGTTCTGACAGATTTTATTCTAATTAATGTGATGTGATTTTATCTGATCAGATCTGGTCTGACTTAATTTGAAATGGTAAGACTTTAATGAATTTGATGTGTGATCTGATTTTGATGAATTTGTTGTGATTAGTTTGATTTGAGCCGATCAGATTTTCTTTGAATTGATTTTTGGTGATTTCATCTGATCGGATCTAACGTTCTTTGAATCAATTTGTATAGCCTTGTTTTGATGTGTTGGGCCGTGCACTGATGTGTGTCCTTGTTGCTGTACTTGGGACTCTGGTCAGGGTGCCTGTCAGATGGGGGCCGATCTGGGGGGGATAGCGTGAATCACCTCCCGCGTGTTACGCCCTCACAGTGAAGTTCCTGTCTGGCAGATGTTAAAAAGGATGGAGACGGCATGTCGTGGAGGTTCATATGCTTGTCTGCGCCCACCCTAGACCACCATGGAGTCAGCAGTGACAAGGACCACAGCGCAGGGGTCCACATGAGGGGGAGGGAGGGGGGAAATAGTAATCAATTTGTATAGCCTTGTTTTGATGTGTTGGGCCGTGCACTGAAGTGTGTCCTTGTTGCTGTACTTGGGACTCTGGTCAGGGTGCCTGTCAGATGGGGGCCGATCTGGGGGGGATAGCGTGAACCACCTCCCGCGTGTTACGCCCTCACAGTGAAGTTCCTGTCTGGCAGA
>JBBMOC010001318.1:0-12612 GCA_037975185.1 Centropyge bicolor | reverse complement strand
ACACACACACACACACACACACACACACACACACACACACACACACAGTCAGTACTTTGGGTTAAATGTTCACTTAAAGCTTGTGACTTGAGAACAAACCTCACTGACCATCAAGAAAAGTTGATTTTCCAGACGTCAGACTTTTGTCGCTCTGCAGAGAAAAAGAAGAGACACACTCGAACGCTCTACCCCCTCACGCTGTAAACACATGGTTGCTTATTGTGGTTTCTGTCTGTGTGTGTGTCTGACCTCTTTGAGCAGCCTCAGCAGGTTCTTCTTGCTGCTGCTCTCAGCTGCCTGCTGGTCTGGAGTCAGTCTGCTGAAGTCTCTGCAGCGCTGAGGCTTCAAATCCGTCCGACTGTACAGACGACCTTCAATGCTGTTGAAGATGACCGACAGAGACCTGGGCAACAGACCGCTGTCGTGATCCGGACCTGAGAGGCAGACAGTCAGACAGAAGTCATCATTTCTACAGTTTGTTTTTGCATTTTATTCAGACAAAGTTCTTGTACAGCTGCTTGTGTGCAAGCAAGATTTCACAGCTTCACTGAGAAAAAGGTTTGTATAAAAATATGTTTATATTTTTCATAGTATGGGTTTGAAAATGTTTCCATTTTTCATTTAAAAAGATCAGAAGTTGTACATTTTTTGTTGGATAACTACACTTCCAAAAAAAGTCAATAAAAACAAAGTGCAATGATTTTCAAATCTTTTCGACCCATACTCAATTGAATACAGTGATTGAGGAACGTTGCTCTTAAACTGTTGGACTTTTTGTGCTGGAGACGGACAAACAGGTTCCTGACCCAGGAACGTGAAGGTTTTTCCAGCGTTGGTGACTCCGTACGTGAACACCAGACAGTTTCCTCCATCCAGGACGTCTCGGACCAAACCCCGAACTGAACCCTCAAACACGTTCCTCTGACTGGCCTCTGGACCAAACACCTCAACAACACAACAGCCACAGTGTAACATGAAGATCAGTCTTAAAAAGCCTCAATTGATGATAACAAACAAAAAACAAACCAACAGTTTATTTGCAAAGTTTAACCTTTGTGAACATGTGGAACATGTTCAAAGCCACAGAGAGACAGGTGATGTCAGAGTTACCTGTGTGAAGCTGAACCTCTGTGCTGTTTGTGGGAGGGACTTCTCACTCTGTCGGTTTGACTGACAGCTCCTGGGAGCCTTCAGGACCACAGTGTCCGGTCCCTCAATAGTCACACACTCCTGAGGGGAACAGACAAAGAAAAGTTTCCTTATAAGCTGATGAAAAGGAGTAAAGTATGATTTTATCCAAATAACTGTATAGGATGACATTTAAAGACCAAAGATAAGATAAGCCTTTATTCATCCCACAGTGGGGAAATTCACAAAGACTGTGTCTGTGTGTTACCTGTGACTCTCCATTGTCGCTCTCAGCTGCAGTGAAGGGTCGAACCCTCAGGTAGACCTGCAGGTTCTCCGACTGCGACTGAACACTGTCCTGATGAGAGAGAAGGAACATGAAGCACTCCAACAACCAGCAAGATCCTACTGACACCAGCACTGCAGACGGGGGGGGCAAGCAGAGAGAGAGAGAGAGAGAGACGGAGATGGAGACAGACCTGTGCTGGCAGAGCACTGAATTCACCGAGCAGGTCTCTCCTGATGTCGTTCACCTCCACCGGTCCGACTCTCTCGGGCTTCCCAGCTAAACAAGACTCCATCATCTTCGCTAACACACAAACACACAACATGTCAACATCAGTCCGTCAACGTTCAACTTCACTCAGTTCAGCATGTAAACAGCGCCCTCGTCCGTTCTGTCGGTGAACGTTAAACAACAGTCCTTCCAAATCTGGTAACAATCCAACATTATCTCGAACATGAGCTCGACCAAGGATCTAGTCTGAAGATCAACGGTTGAAAATAATCATTTCCAACTGATGAACTCATTCTGAGGGTTGGTAAATTTTAAACAGACGCGTACGACGGAGATTAGATCCATGCCGGTTTCACCAGTGGACAATGATGAATTAAACGTGTATTTAATCACGATCTACCTCGAGTTTACGCGGCTAGATCAGTAAGTGATATTTAAATATGGAGCTATTTAACGGGAATCTGGTGTGGCTTCGAATTAGAGCAGAACACATCTGAGCTAGTTAGCTGTAAACACTCTGTCTGGTTCTACACTGTCCGGGACAAACCCGACAAACACATACTCGACATCCATAAACAGTCAGAAAGAATCAGACGGGTGGAAACAGCGTTAAATGAGAAACGTTCCTGCTTCTGTTGTTGTTAGCATCTGCTAGCTAACTAGCTAACCTCAACACATACACGCGTGTATTTGTTCTGTTTTAAAAGTATTAAACATCATATAAAATCACAGCTGGAAAACGACAGTTTATCAAACTTTAACTCACTCTGGATGTTTTTATTCACCAAACACAGTATTTAAAGCAGAAAACATCGACAGACCGACAGTAACGTTCAACTTTAGCTTCGTTTCTCCGCGGCTTAGTTTTTAAACTGCGACCCGAGAACCAATCAGGAGGCGTGACGTCACGTAGATCTCGTTTGTACAAAAGTTCGCGAGACTATGTGGCTTGGACGATAGGAGAAGAAAAAAAACGAAAACATGGGATAAGATGACATGAGCTATTCCTTTATTAGTCCCACAACAAGGAAATTTACAGTGTTCGAGCAACAAAGAGGACAGAGTAGACAAGTGAAGTATGAAAAGTATTAACAACTTAAATATAATAGAGGTAATTTAACTAGAAGCAAAGACAAGAAGATCAATCAGTCTGTGATTCTTCTATCACTCTTGAAGACATTTTAAATGCGACGATCCACCTTAAGAATAATAAGTCACCAATGAGTTTGGTTGGACACAGTAAATGTTTTGCACTGAGATCTCGTGTGTGTTTGTCTAATATCCTTGTTTTTATCTGTCACTAACATGATCTACAGACAGGTTATATATAGAATGATGACTGTGAATCATTTGCCTGCTGTGTGGTCCAGATCAAACCAGTCCTTTGTGCCAGTTTTAATATCTTTAAAGCTGAAACAGATCGCAGCGTCTAACCTGTCTCTGAAAGATTATTAATACCTCAAAATGATTTCCTGCTATTCACGAGGGTCACCCTTCAAATCTTAGAGTTCGCCTTGTCCTTCTCACCAGAGGAAAGTCCTTTAAAGGGACAGATCAAGCACATATGTTGTCCTGTCTAATGTCCAGGGATGTTGCTGAAGGGACACGTGTCCAGGTTGATGGACACAGAGACAAAGACAAGGACTGAGTAATAGTATTTATGTCTCTATAAAGCAGTGGCTCAGGATCTTTTTTCCCATTCTTTTCTAAAATTAGAGATCCAGAGTCAAGACTTCAGTTCTAATTGTGGGAAAAACGACACGAAGACGACACTTCCGCTGCTGAGAACACGTGGTTTCCTGTCACTTGAGGAGCTGCCTGTTGCGCATGCTCTCTCTGCCAAGTTATCTCTGCAGGTCAATACTGTTTTGTTGTTGATGTCACGCGATATGACTGAAAGCTTTAGAGGAAATGCTGCTTCTTAAACTCTGGTCAAAGATCCATCTGATTTTTTAAAAGCGCTATTTAGCTTTTAAAAAAGTAAACAACGGCTTGCGGTGATGACGTCACTGGCCGGGGACAGCGGTGCAGGGGGGAGGAGGATTTGAAGCGGATTTGAAGATTACAGCCTCAGTTTATCTGGATAAAATCTGACGACGACAAACTGTTTCTTTGTTTTTATCGAACAAACGTCAAACTGCGTCGTCACAAACAGCCTTAAAGCCGGAAGTCGTTATTATTTACGAGCCTTACGACTCCGGAGAAGCAACAACCCGGTTTCCTTGACGACGGTGAGGCCGCGTCATCAATACTGTGATCGATCAGCTGCTGATAACCGATCAGATGTCGTTACTCTTTAAATTAAGACTTAATTCTGCTTCTTGTTACTATTAAACTGCATTTTACTACTTACATTGTTTAATCGATGTGATAAATGAATTATGAATAAAACCTGTTACTTCATATTAGAGTATTAATATAAATAAATAGCTGCTGTTTGTATGAAAAATGTCTGTGGATCTGATTCGTTTGGGAAAAAACAAAGTGACTCCGTTGATTTTCTCCGAACGCGTACAGTTAAACAAGTGTCATTAATATTATCCAGCTCAGCCAACACTGTTCACGAAGCTTCACAAGAGTTCAGAAGATAACAGTCTGTGGTTGTTTTCACTGCCTGTAGAAGGTTGTTGGCATCAATTTGACAAAATGACAACCCACACTGCAGCCACAGTTCAACTTTGTGTCCGTCCTGATTCTCATGTTTGCTGTGTGTCCTGGTTCAGGACTCACCTGGACTCCTGTCATCATGTCCTCTGTGGAGTCGAGCGGTGACGGGGGGAAGTGGCTGGACGCTCACTATGACCCGGTGGCCGGTCTCTACACCTTCTCGTCCTGCGTGGACCTGGCAGACCTGAGCGGGGACGGGGAGAGTCGGCTGGTGGTCGGGGACCTGGGCTCCGGCTCGTCGGGCATGAAGCTGAAGGTGTACCGGGGCACGGCGCTGATGAGCGAGAGCACCCTGCTGGACCTGCCCGCCGGCCTCGTCGCCTTCTTCATGGACCTGCACGAGCCACGCATCCCCGCCGTGGCCGTGGCGTCTGGACCCTGCATCTACGTCTACAAAAACCTCCGACCCTACTTCAAGTTCACGCTGCCCGGCCTGGAGGTCAACACCCTGGAGCAGGTCTGTGTGTGTGTGTGTCACAGGGGGGGGGGGGGGCATGCTGGTACCTGACACTGGTTGTTTCATGATGCCATGTTTTATTAGCTTTGGTTATTTATTAGTCTATGAGTAGATTTATATAATACAATACAACCAAGTTTTCTCTCTGCAGCAGGTTGATTTTCATAGAACTGAAGTAGCACGAGTGTCTGAAGGAAGGAGGTTCGATCTGACGGCAGCAGAATCGTAGAGAAGTTTAGCAGCTGCAGAGCGAGCGGCTGCTGGAAATAAAGCTGACCGAACCTGTGGTGTGTTCTGATTGGTCAGGACGTGTGGCAGCAGGTGAGGGAGGGTCAGATCGACCCTCTGACCCTGAAGGAGATGCTGGAGAGCATCAGGAAGAAGGCCGACGTCCCTCTGTCCGTCCGCTCCCTCAGGTTCCTCTCCATGGAGGCCGGCGACACGGACGAGTTCGTCCAGCTGCACAAACAGCAGCCAATCAGACGGCAGGTAAAACTCTTTATAATATCATATCACTTTGCATTGGATCGAATCTGTTACGATGGCACGATGTGGTGGAAGTAGTTCGAGTTAGGACTCAAACATCATGCCGGCGTCGAAGATAACAGTGAGGTGTGGCCCCATTCATCACAAGTCTAACAAACCCCGTCCTCATCTTGTCTCAGACGGTCATCACCTGCATCGGGACTCTGAAGAAGAGCACCGCTGATGAGGACGGCGTCAGCTGTCTGGTGATCGGCACGGAGAGCAGCGACGTCTACGTCCTGGACCCCGAAGCCTTCATCATCCTGTCCAAGGTAAAGTCAGCTCTCACTCTACAGCTGGACTCAGCTGGTCCTGGCCTCAGACCAGCCTGAGCCAGGAGGAGGAGAGGTACTAATACACGTTAGAAATACTCTGATCTGAGTTAAAGTCCTGCTCTGGAAATGTCACTCCAGTACACGTGTGTAAGTATCGTCAGAGTAGAAGTACTCACTGCAGAGAAAAGTGTTGAACCTGTGAAACGTGTGTGTGTGACTGCTGAAGATGTCGCTGCCTGCTGCTCCCACCATGATGGACGTGACGGGGCAGTTCGACGTGGAGTTTCGCATCACGGTGGCGTGTCGTAACGGCAACATCTACATCCTGCGCAGGTGAGACTCACCTGCCTGAGAGAGGGGGGCTCGTCTGTGCTCCTGCTGCTGCTCATACAGACCCACAACCACAACACACTCCAAACCTTCTCTGACCCTTGATTTTAGGAAATTACAAATCAGATTCCACGTTGAAACATGAGCTCAGAGCTGACCGATGTTTGTGCTGCTGCTCTTCAGGGAGTCGGACAGACCCAAGTACTGCATCGAGCTGCCGTCTCACCCGGTGGGGCTGGTGAGAGTCGGGAAGAACGTGGTGGTGGGCTGCACGGACGAGAGCCTGCAGGGCTTCACTCAGAAGGTAAACTGCTGAAGTCAGGAGAAAACTGTGTCGAGCACACACACACACACAGAAACGTCCTGAAGGTTTGGCTCAGTGACTGAGACAGACGATGCAGCCTGAGAGGAGCTCAGAGGCCCCTCTTCAGTCCCTGGAACTAAAGCGAGTCAGGAAGAGTCCGGTCTGTGTTTCTGCTGCTGCAGAGGCTCCATGATGCTCAGAGTGCAGCCTGAGGGTCAAAACTCTGGGCAGCCTGTGTGAAACTAATGAGTCTGAATAGAGATTAAAGCAGACTGAGCGTGTGCAGCTCTGTGAGGCTGACGCAGTTAAATGCTAGCGCCAACATGCTAACACACTCATAATGCTGATGTGTAGCAGCTACAATGTTTATCATGTTCAACATTTACTGATGTGAACGTCACCAGTGCTGCAGGTGTTTGGTCAGAAACCAAAGTATCGGACACATTCGAATGTTCGCCAGATGATGGCGCTAGAGGAACAGTCAGAGCATCATCAGAGTCTTCCAGTCCGTCCTGAGCGGACGTTATAGAGCCGTGCTGCTAACAAAACATTCTCCATGTGTGTCTTGTGTGTTCAGGGGAAGAAGCTGTGGAGGGCCGTTCTTCCCGCTCCCATCACCACCATGGCTGCCATGGACCTCCCCACCAGGGGCTTCCAGGCGGTTCTGGTGGGCCTGGCCAACTGTGAGGTCCAGCTGTACCGGGACAAGAACCTGCTGAGCACCATCAAGACGCCCGACACGGTCACCAGCATCTGCTTCGGCCGGTACGGCCGCGAGGACGGGACCCTCATCATGACCACCAAGGGAGGGGGCCTGATGGTGAAGATCCTGAAGAGGACCGCGGCCTTCGACGACAGGGACAGCGCCCCCGGGCCGCCGCTGGCCCAGAGCGTCCGCCTCAACGTCCCCAAGAAGACCAAGCTGTACGTGGACCAGACGCTGAGGGAGCGCGAGAGCGGCCTGGCCATGCACCGCGCCTTCCAGATGGACCTGAGCCGCCTGCGTCTGGCCGCCGCCAAAGCCTACGTCAAGGCCCTGGAGTCCAGCCTGACGCCGATGTCCTCCAGCCTCAGCGAGCCGCTCAAAATGAACGCCGTGGTGCAGGGTCTGGGCCCGTCCTTCAAACTGACCCTGAACGTCCAGAACACGGCGGCGTGTCGGCCCGTCATGAACCTGGCCGTCAGCTTCCTGTACGACGAGAGCCTGTACAGGATGAGGAACCCGTACATGAGGATCCCCCTGCTGGTGCCCGGACTCATCTACCCCGTCGAGACCTTCGTGGAGTGCACGAGCGACAAGGGCATCTCTGACATCATCAAGGTGTTTGTCCTGCACGAGGGGAAGAGCGCCCCGCTGCTGACGGCCCACATCAACATGCCCATCAGCGAGGGGCTGACGCTCAACTGACGGCACACGCTCTGAACACGACGGGGCCCAACTGACGGCACACGGCGCTCTGAGGTGGCTGTTGACGCCACTCGGTTGTTTCGTCTGATTCACACAGGTTTGAAACCCAGTCTGTGTGTGAGCAGACAGGACAGAGTAGATGTGTGATTTTAGTAGGAGCTGAAAACCTAGACTGACTGAACCATGGGACCTGAGTGAGGAGACCCAGTCAGGGAGTGGCAGGAGTTCAAACAGAGGTGTGTATGTTCCCAGGCGCCAGCTGTGAGTGATGTGACGGTACCAGACGCCTCCTCGGCTCGTCCATGTTTGCACACGTTTCTTTAGGTTTGTTGTTCAGCTGCAGATTCATCAACATGTTTGAACTCTCAGGGATGAAAATCAGAAAACGTTCAAAGATTGAATTTATGTAACTTTGTATAGAAACAAATATTCATGTCCACATGTCCTAAATATTCTGTTTTTCACATGTAGTCTTGTGTGAAGTCCAATAAAACAAGTTTGTACAGAGTTCATCATTGTGGAAATGTGTCTCTGTATTTGAAGGCTGAATCATTCTAAAGTTCAGAATTAGAAATAAAGCATTAAGGAACATGAGGTGAGAGGATGGGACGTCCTCACAGTGTGAACAAACAGACACACAGCTGCTTCGCCGCCTGCTGACCTTTGAGCGTCTGGACCTGTTTCTCTCCAGCGACACTGTGGACTTCACTCTGTTGACAGAGGGACGTCTGTGGCACCAGAGTTTCCACCACGTTGGAAACTGCTCCTGACTCTTGTTGCTCTGCAGGATTCAGCTGCTCCTGCTGCTTCTACTGAAGAGCTGAAGGTTTGACTTCACACTGACCTAAATCCCACTTCGATGCTTCTGATGATGGAGCATAAAGAGTCACCGAGCTGCAGATGAGGCCGGTTCTACCGAGCTGCCGAGGACCTGAGGCCCCTCAGCCGCCTCAGGAGGACTCCTGCCTGCTTGAATGGACTCTGATGGAACTTTACAGCCACACCATGTTTGGTCATTTAAAAATCACTTCCGAGGTCCCAGAGAAGTTCATGTCAAACATGAACACTGGTCCTGTTTGTTTTCAGGCTGCAGAGTCCAGAGTTTGTGTGCAGAGCTCCACGGAGCCGAGTGGAGGAGCTGCTCTCAGGTGTCAGGACGCGAGCTCTGCTGGAAGCCGCCATGCGTGGTTCACTCGTCCCCATCACAGCTGTGTTGGCAGGTGAGAACTTGTCTCATATTTGATCTTTCTCAGCTGCTGTCGACACAAACTCACAACGGACGAGTCCAAATTTCAATAAACACTTCAACGAATGAATCCTGCTCAGGCTCATCTCCACGGCGACCGCTTCACTGCTCTTGCTCTTCTTCTGTTGCAGCTGTCATTTTATCCACTGCTGCTTATGAGTTCGGTCCGTTGTGCTGCAGTAACCCGACCAACCGAGTCCGAGGCTCAGACCGGCACGGGAGCGGGGCGTACGGAGCCAGTCGGTAACTCTCACTCGTTGGTGTTTTAATGACGGCTTAAACAAGGATGTAAAGACTGGGAACAGAGACACGTGTGACTGAGTGTTTTATCTGATACAACGAGTCTTTTAATCCAAAGTTCAGCTTGTCGACATGTTTGTGCTCAGAGGAAGCAGAGAGCACGGAGGAGTGGACATCGAGTGCCAGGACGGTTCAGACGTCTACGCTCCGCTCAACATGACCATCACCCGAGCTTCCAGACCTTACACGTCCGGCAAGGCAGACATCAATGACGGCATCGCCTTCGTGGCTGAAGGTCCGACAGCTTCCATCACATGCAGTCAGCAGTGACAGATGAAGCTAACAGCTAAGCTAACATCAGATAATGAATGTCCCTCACTCAGCTCAGTCTGAACTAGCTCAGCTGTTGGTGATGAAACATTACTGTGTGTGTGTGTACTTTGGTTTATGAGCCACCACCCAGAGCGTGGTTGAACTGAGCCATCAGATCATGTTAAGCTCCCTCTGTCTGTGTCTGCCGTTCAACTAACGTGGACTCTGTCTTCCAGGCATGTGCTTCAAGCTGTGGTACATCCGTCCGGTGAGGACCTCGGGGGCCGTCACCAAGGGCCAGCGCCTCGGCACCATGCTGCCCATGCAGAACGTTTACCCGGGGATCACCTCACACGTTCACCTGGAGGCGTACGACAGCGCCACCTGTAAGACCAGGACCAGGACGGACCCTGCGCCCGTCCTCCGCACTCAGAGTCTGGCCGCCAACAGAAACTTCTGCCGTGGGCTGGTTTGACCGGCGGTGGGCGACAGTGAGGGAAAACTGCTGATGAATGTGTTTCTGCTGTGACGGTGCAACAGTGAAGGTTCATCAATAAAACAAAGCATCAAAGTTCTGTTGTCTTCTTTGTTCCTGCTGAGCCCAAACAAACCAAACCAGTGGCTGCTTTATTTTAGCTGAGACTCATCCATTAAATGTGCCCAGATGATGAGCAGAGATGTGGAGTCACATGAGCTTCAGGACGAGCTCAGAGAGGAGCGAGCTGACCTCTGACCTCTGAGCTCTGCAGCTGCTCCTCCGCTCGGCTGCATCATCAGCTGTCACTAACACGACACAGCTGCTGCTGGCGAGCTGCATTCTGGGTAATGGAGGCACCAGGTTTGGACAACAAAGAGAGAGGAATAAAAAAATATCTCTGATTCTGCTGCACTGATTTTGATGTCTTTTCACACAGTTGATTCATGAAGGCCGAGTCCACTCGTTCGATGAGACTCTTTATTAACCCTGTCAACACAAACCCGCTGATTAAAGAGCGTTTCTATCTCCTTCTTCTCTTTGATTCAATACGTGGACATTTTCTTCAAAAACCATGCACATTAACAAACGTTACAATAATAAAAAACAAAAGTAAACTCAACGACATGTAGAAAGCTTAAAACCAACAGAAAAACATTTCTTCAGTTCAATGAATTCAAGTACAAAAACAGAGAAAACCAAAAAACAAAGTCAAATTAAAGAAAAACTGAAATTACCTCTGAGAATGACATCCTACTGTTCCTCACAGGGAATTCTGTTCTGTTCTGAAGCTGCCGAGAACAAAACTGGTGAAGAAAAAGCTCTGTGTTTATTTATTTAGCTTAAAAAGAGTCAAACTGAGATCTGTGAATTCCTGATTGTCATCGAAACAAGTCAGAGGTGTCAAACTCGCTTGTTCAGCTCGTAACAGACAGAAAACACCTGAGACTAAAGTCACTGTTTAATCCCTGAGCATCGTCTTCAAGGCAACAAGGAACCAATCAGAAGCAGAGCGTCCACTGAGAGGACCAATCAAACTCTGCCTGAGAATCAAGTATAAAAAATCAAGTTTGACTCATTAGATCAAACCTTGTAAACATGGAGTCTTCATTCAGACCAGCATCCAGAGAGCTTCAGGCCTTCAGGCCTTCAGGCCTTCAGGCCTCAGGTGAGGCAGCGTCTGTTGCCGTGGCAGCCGTGCAGCTCGCGGCCTCAGGAGGAGGAGGGGTTTGTGTTCGCGGCAGGACGGCGGCGAGGAAGAGGAGGAGGCTGCCGGCCATCATGCAGCTGCTGCTGAGGTAGAAGGCGACGTCGTACGACTGAGTGAAGTCGTAGAAACAACCTGGAGGGACGAGAGAAACATGAGAGACAAAACAGAAGCAGCAATTCTTCAATCCTTCATGAAAGTTGTGTCTCTGCTGTGAATGGCTAATGAACTCCATCAAACAATATGTTTCACACAGGAACACAGATTCAGTATTATGACAGCGGGCGTAAGTCATCAGAGTGGAAGATCACATGACCAGACCCATCACTTCCTGTCACGCAGTTCTGTCCAGTCAACCGTCACGTAGTGTTTAAATCTCTGTTACAATCACACTGTGACGGACGTTTCAAGTCTTCACACATGAACAGAGAAGAAGTGAACGCAGCCTGAACAGAAACCAAAGTCTCACCTACGGCAGGAGGACCCAGCATGAGGCCGACGCCCCCGAAGAACATGAGGACCCCGTGAGCCTCGACGAGCTTCTCCACGCCGATCACCTGACTGGTGACGTACGGCGTCAGAGTCCAGATCCCGCTCAGGAAGCCGAGGAGCAGCGACAGCAGCTGGAGCTCCAGGTACGAGCTGCAACACAAGCACAGACAGGCTGTTTCACCTGTTCGAGTCACGCCTCAAATCCTCCATCCATCGTCTGAACTGCTGCTTCCATGGAGAAAGTAAAGCTGTGACCAGCTGCTCAAACTCACTCTGATTGTCACGAGCTTCAGCTCAACTACAGATCCAAAACACTGAAATGACAACATGCTGATTTTCACTCATTCACACACTTTGTTTGCTGCATCAACTCATGTTGTTGTTTTAACAAATTAGCTGTTGTGTCCAAACGTCTTCACTCACAGACTTTAAGCTGGATGTGACTGTAGCTGTCCGCTGGGTCTCACCTGGTGAAGGGGATGAGCAGGACTCCCAGCGAGCTCACTCCCACCGTCAGAGCGAACAGGAGGACGCTGTCGACCCGCGGCGCGTCGGCCAGGGCGCCCAGCGCCAGCTTACCCACGCCGCCCCCGACCGAGTTGAGGGAAACCAAGGAGATGGAGGCGACGCCCTCCGTCAGCCCGGCGCTCTGAGCCAGGTCCTCCAGGAAGAGCTGAGGGGGGAAGTTACCTGCAGGAGGAGACCAGGTGAGCTGCTGCTGACTCAGACGTCTTTCAGTTCAAACAACAAGTGAGAAACTCCAGGAAACAGGAAACACGTGTGTTCTGGAGAGAATTCACTGAAACTACAGAGGAAGAGTGAAGAGCCTGACCGAGACTGAAGAGGAAGAGAGTGACGCACAGCGCCAAGAAGACTCTGTCCTGAAGGAGAGACAGCATGGAGGACAGACATCTGAGGAGAGAGGTGTGAAGACGTTCAGTGGAGTCAGACAGTCACTGAGCAGCTGCTGCCGTCACCTTCTCATTTGATCTAATTAACAAGCAGCTTTCACTTTCAGTGTGTGTGTGT
>JBBMOC010001317.1:0-11525 GCA_037975185.1 Centropyge bicolor | reverse complement strand
ATTTTTTTATAAGGCGTTGGTTTAAAATATACAGCATACATCATTATCCACAATTCATAGCTGTCAATCTAAGTGGCGCCACTTTGATTGACAACTAGCCACTGACGGTCTAAAGGGCGTCACCCCGGCTAATTCTAGTCACTGAGTTTGGGAAAGAGATGGTCGTGGGGTTAGCCGGCTAGCAACGCTATTTAGCATTTAACCTAGCTGGTTAGCCGTAGCTAGTTTGATTATTTCGAATAAAGCGGCTTTTTTCAGCCAATAGCGTTCATTCAGCCGGCCCATAGGACCCGCCTCAGCTCCGCCCTCGCTCCACCTCTTTGTCCATATTTGGAGTAACCGGAGGTAGGCTACCAAGATGGCTGCGCACTACGATTTGCTTCATTTTTGCTCTTCAGAAACCTATGGGTGACGTCACGGACACTACGTCCATATTTTATACAGTCTTGTACAGTCTATGATATGAACACACCGACTCAAGGTAACGATGATACACAGATCTGGGAATTACACACAATTACACTGAATCCTCAGATAATAAAAACTCAGCTATTTCTGTCTGTTAGTTTCAGATAGAAAGACGTGGTCATGCATTATTTCTTAGTCAGCACATTGAATGCAGAACGTCTGTCAGTCACTCATCGTTTCGTGCTCTTGTGGAAACAGCCATAAACGTAGCAGTCAACCCATCACACATTCATAATACACCATCAGTGAACTGCTGCTGCAGGTCGTAAATCCAGACCTGGAAGAGACGCTGGCACTCAGTGATCATGTGTGCCAGGCCCTGGGTGGCGGCCAGGTTCTCACTCAGGTCCTTCTGATCCGGGCGGCCGGTGGTGTACTTCCTCTGGATTGACCTGGAGGAAGAGATTAAACAGAAGGTGCAGAACATAAATCAGTGAGTATTTACACAGAGGGATTTTCTGTCATGATGAATTTCCATATGTACATGAAGCTTTTATGGAATCTGACTGATTCATGTAGTGACAGAGTTAGATCACTTTACAGCCTGACATCAGTCACCGACATCAGTCACCGACATCAGTCACCGACATCTGGTCACTGACATCTGGTCACCGACATCAGTCACCGACATCAGTCACTGACATCAGTCACCGACATCAGTCACTGACATCTGGTCACAGCTTTAAACATAACCACAGTTCAACAAGTAAAAGTCAATAAAATGAGACAAAAAACATTTTGCACAACAAAAGCTATTTTTTCCCAAAGAGTGTTTCCTGTGTATGAGCACGGTCGTCGGAGTGTGTTTGCACCTCGGTGACAGCGTCTCGTTCTTCAGGATGCTGAGGTGGAAGAGCGAGGGCCCCAGACAAACGGCCAGGTTCATCGGCGTCATCTGGTTCTCCTCCACCAAGGAAGTGACGTCACGCAGGAAGCTGAGCAACGTCTGCAGAACTTCTCTGTTTTCATCCGGCATCAACAAAATGGCCGCCCTGACGGCTTGTAACCTCTGCTCCTTTGGGACATCTGCAGTGAAGAGAACAGAGGAAGAGAGGAGAGATGAGGGATACAGAGAAAAACATTTCCTACTGATACATTTCATGAAAAAACGCATTTGCAGCATTTTGGAACAACATCACTAAATAATATGACGTAACAAGATGAAAATAAAAATCATCCCACAATGGCTGTCAGTCGAGGCCTTAGCTCCCACAGGCCACTCACACTGGTAGATGTGCAGGAAGGTCTCCCCCAGCTTGCTGGTGAGCAGGGGCTCCGGCAGGTCTCTGAAGAACTGTTTGACCATGTCGGCCACGTCGTACGCCGACTGCTCCTCGTAGCTCACAGCGTCCGGGGACAGCTCGCACTGCTGCCTCAGAGCCTGAATACGAGACTTCACGCCGGACTTCCGGAACAATCCCACCTGGGACGAGAAGGACAAGAGAAGTCAGAGGAAGCCGGAAAAGAAACAAGGCACTTATTGACTGAGTGGCTGCTGTTGGACCTGCAGATAAGCCACAGTTAGCAGTTAGCTGTGTAAAGAGAGGACAGGTCGGTCCCTCACCTGGTCCAGGCAGTGAGCTCGGAGGTGGCTCAGGGCCTGCTGTAAACACAGGGGCAGCGGGAACCCACAGCGCTGCACGTGGATGATGAGGGGGACGCCGAACACACTCTTCTCTTTGTAGTCCGGCACCTTCATGCGCTTCATAAACTTGGGCACAGACCTGGAAGCCACAGACAGAAAACAATTAGGGAAGTGTGTGAGAGAGAGAGAGAGCGGCCGGCGCTGTCATTATCTCTCTCTTTAAGGAGACGCTGGTCAGACCCCCCCCCCCCTCCCTCCAGGGGACAGTAAACATGAACAGGACAGATCATTAACAACACAGGGACGTGCTTGTGTTTGTGGGTCATCTGGTGAGCTAATAATGCAGCTGCCCATTAGAACAGGCAGCATCAGTGTAGTGGATGAAGTTATGGTTCTTTAAATGTGTGAAGGTGTTGACTGTGAGTGAGTCCTGCTCAGGGTTACACACATGCAAAGCAAATCTTTGTTGTGGTAAATTGTAATTAATGAGAACAGAGAGTTTGTTAACTTTTTACAAATGTCTAACTATCTGACATCACATCTTCTAAATCCCCTGAATTATAGATTCATGCATAAGTCAAACATAGAGAAGAGGACACATGGACAAACACATGACACAGTCTGTACTGCACACATCAGGCAGCAGGTCCACCCACCAGGTCCAGCCATGTTTATTAGACATGGAGTACTTCTCCATGATGGCCGTGAGGCGGAGCAAAGAGAACTTCTGCAGCAGGCTGAGCTGGCCTGCTGATTGGCTGCCGATCTGCAGAGAAGATGCTGGTTGGTTGAACTGGTCTGAGGTTCTGAAGCTGGGCCACCGCAGACTGGGGTGGGAAGGACAGAGCAGGAAAGAACAAGGTGGATTCAGTGAGTGTAGAGGCCTGATCAGGTTCATTTAAAGGATCATTCTGCTTCATTACAACTTGGCTCTAATTTGATTTGTGTTGGCATCTAATAATAACATTGTGCTCAAACATGATTGCTGAGATGAGTGGAAACAAACGTCCAGACAAACCAGTGAGGAAACAGAGAGATCAGTGGACTAATGCACCACAGTGATTATCACTGACATTTCGGGTGCCCCCCCCCCACCATCAGGCTGAGCTGTTTACAACCTGCACCAGCGCGCTCTAACATCTCAGCTTTGTTGAGTACAATGTTGCTCTAACCAATAAAAAACTACAAGATCCAACATACAGTAAACTCAAATTAACTCTTTAACACCCAAACAGCTGCTCACCGTGGTCTCGTCAGCGAGGCCCCCACCCCAGAGTCCCGCCTCTCCCGACTGGTCCCGGTCGAATCCGTATCGTTCAAGGAGACGCCGTCTCTCTCGCCCTCGCTGGGGGTGGTCCTGCCCTCCCCCTCCTCCTCCCCCTCCCCCTCCCCGGCCTCGCCCTCGGGCAGCACGCTGCGGCTCCAGTGGTCCACGATCTGCTGCAGGCCGCTGACGTGCTGGATGATGTCGTCCAGGTGAGGGAACAGGTTGTCCTCCTTCTCCAGGTCCAGCAGGTCTCCTGTGCTGGCGTAGAGGTGGGAGCCCGGCACGTTGTCATAGACGCTCACCCTGCTGCCCCGAGGAGCTGCGGGACAGGGGGGCTTGGACAGAGGCTTCCCAGACCAGGGCTCGCCCAGGCCCCCGTTGGGCGGAGACGTTTGGGCCTGCGTCTGGGGGCCGCTGCTCCTGTCGTTGGGGGACGGTGCCAGGCTCTCGATGGACAGAGCTTTGGGGAAGGTTCCTGGTTTATGGTCTTTGGGGATGTGGACCAGGAGGTTTTCATATGAGTGAAACTGGTTTCTGCCAAACTGGCTCTGGCCTTCAGTCCTCCTGCCCTGAGAAGGCAGCTCCATGTCTTCCAGGTACATGCTGCTTCTCTTGTTGGCAGCGCGGGGTTTCATACTCACAGGCTCCTTCACGCGGGCCGTCACCGCCTCGCCGCCGCCGGGGCTCACGCTCGCCGTGGACCGGTCTTTACCATCACTGGTGGGGGAGACGGAGGACGTGTCACCGTCAGTCTGGTGGTTGTGTTTAGGGCTCTGTTCTAATTGGCTGATGGGGGTACACTGGAGCACCTGCAGCGCCTGCGGTTCCTCGCCCTGCAGCACCGGCCCGCTGATGACCAGCGGCGGCCGGCGATTTGAGCTTTTCCTCCTCGTTGACGGCCCCCAGGTGCGCATTATCTCCATGCGGCGCAAAAACTCTTTGGCTTTACTCCGCCCCCCTTGCCCGTGGCGGCTGCTCTTGATTGGCAGGGAGTTGTAGTGTGGCAGTTCCCTGGGCGGCTGGTAGGAGGCGGAGAGGGAGGCCATGGATATGGAGTCGGGCATGGCGGAGGCTGAGTCCTCGCTGTGCAGCGAGGAGATCTCCGTGATCTCCTGCTCGCTCAGGTCGGTCAGCATGCTCTCGCTGCTCACCGTGCTGTGCAGACCTTCGCCCTGACCGGTCGGGCTGCTCTCATTGGTGCTGTCCAACAGGAAGTCCTGTAGGCGAGACCAACGCCTACTGCTCCACTCGAACGTCCATCGCTTGCTGATGGCCAACGGGTCATCTTCATCAGAGTCATCACCCTGTGGGAGGAAACAGGAAGTGTTAGGTTTCAGTAAACAGCTTCTCTTTCATTTTACTGTTTTGAGCCGTTTATCTGTGGGCGGGTTCGATGGTTAACCACGCCTGTCATCCAGTGCCTTTGGCCTATTATATGTGGACAAGGGGACCTGACCAAGATCCACCTTTAAATCTGAATCAGTTTGTGGGCAGGACAGGGCATCACATTTTCAGATGAACATCCACCAGACAAAACCAACAACCATCAGTCTGTTAAGGTGAGGTCTCACAGTTGGAAAAAAAGCTCTTACTTTCTTCTTGGGGTGGCTGACGTCCAGCTTCATGGAGGCACACTTGTTCAGAGTATTCAGGCGTCTGCAACACACACATCACACAGTGAGTGAAACATGGAGCTGAAGATGGGACGTGCTCTGTCTCTGGCTGAGTGTTTGTTTCCTCCTGCACCGGAACACTCTCTCTCTCTCTCTCTCTCTCTCTCTCTCACCTCCTTTCTGTCAGTCACTCTCACACGTGCCTCTTCATCCTCCTCTTTGATCTTCATTCCTGTCTCTATCCTTCTCATCACACTGTCTCTCCCTCTCTGTTCCTCCTCTCCTCTGGCATCGCTCCGCTGGGACTGATCCTCACCCTCCCTCAAAGACTGGACCCCCCCCCCCCAAAAAAAACACAGCTAACTCCTCCCTTCCACTTCCCTCCTCACGTCTGTCACGTCTGTGGATGTTCTGAGGGAAACCTCCTCCTGGGTGCCCCTCCTTCCCCCCCACTTTCTCCCCCCCCCTGAACTCAGGGGCTGTTTAAGAGGGTGGCATCTCAGTTGTGACCTGTGTCATTTGAAAGGTTTCAGCCTGGAACAGCACAGTGGGAACTCCTCCATTGTTTGCTGTTTACTTTCTCTGTCCTCTCATACTTTACAAACTGGCAGACAAGAGATTACTTGTTGCTACATATAAACCAGAAAAGCAGCACCGGGCAGGAGCGAGCTGTCAGAGCAACTGTCTTCTTCACTGAAGGTAAACATCCCAGCTGAGAAATACACAGAGGGAGCTCCTGTAGTCTCCACACCCTGTACTTCTGCTGCAGGATGGAGCAAACAGTTTTTCTATATTTGGCTACAGAGCTGGAAATTTTATGGTCCATACACTCAAATTCTTGCACATGAGTATATAATGTAGAAATGACAGTTTGTTAAGAGCAAAGCACGACACCAGAGAGAGCTCCTGGTTCTCCAGCTCTCAGGGCTCTGATGTGCATTCTTTCACTATACAGCCGTCAGGACTCACTAATGCTATAATTACCACACCCTCCTCTACCGTAGGCGCTGGAGAATAGAGAGAGGTGGGGGTGAGCGCAGAAGAGAGAGAGAGATAAGGGGGGTTGGGGCGAGAACGATGGTGCAAGCTGAGAAAACTTCAATGAGAAGATGTGAAAGAGAAAGATCATAGAGGTGTACAAAGCTAAATACATTCAAAGACATCTGGTAGAACACACTGGCATCCCCTCACTCCTTACCAGTTACCCCCAGCCCCTCCCCTCCTGTTTTTGCCCCCTGAGGGTCTCTGCTCTTTGAATGGGAGATCAGAGCGTGGTGGAGGGGGGGGGAGGTGGCCAGATCAAAGCCTGGGTGTCTGAGCGGGAGACAGGGATGGGGACTTCATTAAGGGTCGGGGTCAGACAGCTAATGATTAGCAGTTAGCAGTCAGACCCCAGGGGGGGCTGGAAACACAAGTTGTGGTTTTACTGGACGGTGAATGAGGTCCTCACCGACACAGAGGCTCCACCAGGTCCCGGTCCAAGAAGTCGTGGTCCCTTTTCACTGAGGAAATGTCAATGGGAAACTGGGAGTCTGTAAGAGAGGGTCACATCACACACGCTGGGTTAGTGAGTGACTGACAGGAGACAGCAGTTTCCTCTGCTAGTTCACCGTTAATACAGTCTGTGACATGTGGCACAACTGCTGCTGTTCACACCTGTCATCAACACACACACACACACACACACACACATTTTCTAACCCCAAAATAACTCGAATTCCCCACAATGCCAACGCCAGAATGACTCGAGCCTTTTATTCTGGTGATTCTGTGTGTGTGTGTGTGTGTGTGTGTGTGTGTGTGTGTGTGCGGTGGCAGACTCCAGGCATCATGTGCGCTCGGGAGCGGTCACAGAGTCCCAGAGGTCGGCATCCATAACCCGACATTACTGAGCTCACAGCAATTCTTCAGATGGTGTGTGTGTGTGTGTGTGTGTGTGTGTGTGTGTGTGCTGCTAAAGCAGGATAGCTGGATGTTAAGAGCTACTTCTTCGATAACTGGGGCCATTTCCTGTTCGAGCCTCATCTGTATGACTGTATGAGACCCGAGGATCATGACATGAATGAACGCCTGAACGTGTTCCAGAAAGGCGGAAGGAGGACATGACAGATGGTTGAAAAGACAGACAGAAAAAAACAGATAGTAATAAAAATGCAGGCGTTGACAGGAGGGAAGAAAAGTTGTGGGCGAGCTAAGAAGAAGGTGGAAGACAGAGGAGAGAGAGAAGCTGTGAGAGTCCCAGCAGTGATAACAAGGCCTTTCCCATGACCCCTCCCTCTGGACAGGAACTGAAGCCTGGAAATAGAATGCAGAGGCCCAGAAGACGAGGATACAAAGATGGAGGGAGAGAGAGAGAGAGAGAAACAGAGATGATGGAAAAAATAAGGCAGAGAGAGAAAACCAGGAGCAGGGATGAAGGAAAAGAGAATCTGAAGGAGTCAAATCTGTGTGTGAAACAATGCAGCTGAATGTGTGTGTGTGTGTGTGTGTGTGTGTGTGTGTGTGTGTGTGTGTTACCTTCATAGAGCTGGGCGTACTGTGGAAATCCCGCTGCTCTAAGCCAATCACAAGCCTCCTTAGCCTCAATCTCTGTAAAGCCAGAAAAGCAGTAGTTGAGCACACACACACCAACAAACTGACCATATGGACGTTCTGGCAGCAGCTCAGCACAATAAAAAAAAAAAAACACTGTGTTGAAACAGGAGCCAATATCACATCCTTGTTTTTGTGGAGGAAAGTCCCCACATTATTAAATTGACCAGTGAGAATTCTCACTGATGTCTTTCATAACTTGCTGTGCATTATTGTGTTCATTATTGTGCTCTCTTAACATGCACACTAAACAAAGACGAACGGACATTATCACACTGGATTTGCGTCTCCTCCCTATCACAGCATGTTTAGCATTCTGTGGAGGAACATCTCAGAGAATTCAGCTTTCCTCTGGGAATTCACTGGAATGATGAGATTGGGAACACTGGAAGTGAGCCAGCGAGGACAAAGGCAACACTTTACACAGCTCGTATGTAATAATGACAATAATGAACTGTATCTGTATAGCACCTTTCATACAAGAAACATATCTGCGATTTTAAAAAATTACAATGAAATTACCTGCACCAAAAGACAAAACATAAAACATGGATTGAAAATTAATAAGACAATAATAATTAATAAGATAAAGATGCATAAAAACAGAGACAGACAGAATGCAATAATCAGTATAAAATAAGATGGAGAATCGAGCTGACTCCATCAGTAGGTCGTGTGCTCCACAGGCTGCAGATGATCACAGGGAGTTAGCAATGATAGCAATGACACACTGTACATATCCCCCACTCTCAGACGATGCCCACTCAGATGAAGCAGCAGCAGTGTTTCAGCCGTTCATGCATAAATTTAACAGGCTTTAACACTCTGCACCACAGCCCATTAGGTGCTGCCGCCAGCACCGCCACACCTTTTACAGGCCTGTCTTTTACTGCCTGTTTCCACGAGCATATGTACTGCTCACACTGCTAAACTGGCAGCTCTGCAGTGTGTGTGTGTGTGTGTGTGTGTGTGTGTGTGTGTGTGTGTGTGTGTACATTGTCTTTATGAGCACTGATTAAACCGCCGTGCAGAGCTTTGTGCTGACAAAGACACTGGAATGATGTTGGTGCCTGTGGTAAAATACAGCAGTGTAGCAGATATATAGACAGAGACATACAAACACAGTTACACCTATACATTCACACATATAGGTTAATAACATACAGGAGGAGATGTAAAGGAGCAGCAATAAAGGACTGATGGACAGGGTCGTATCATGAGACACAATACAAACTAACATCCACACAAAGATGTTCAATATAGCACAGTAATGTCACTCTGACTGAAAAAGCTCCAGCAGCATCATCAGTTCTTTCAAAGTCCAGATCCTTCTCCCTCTCTCGCCTCGCTCGCCCATCCAGAGGTGCTGGCAGTGAGCGAGGGCCACACCGCAGAAACACAGGGGACAAAGTTCAGCGGGGCAATAAAAAGCCTCCGTCTGCACCATCACAGATGAGAACGGTCAGAGGAAACGATCCTTTCACCACAATCCAGCAATTACATCCCTCTCCCAACATTCTCCGCATAACTCATCCTCCAGATCACAGATGGAGCAGCACGAGGGCAGAGAGCGAGAAAAAGAGACTTTTTCCACAACACTCTGAAAATAGACGGGAGAGACGAGAGGCTCCGGAGAGCAGGACCTCGGCAGGGCGGGGGGGTGAAGACTTACTTGAAGCCCTCATGGTGCGGGCCAGGACATGCTTCTATCTCGTCCTCCGGTGCTCGCTCTCCATCCACTCTCCTCTGTCCAGCTGCCCATCGAGAGGCAGCGAGCCTCTGCTTTCCTCCTCACTGCCTGTCCAGCCTCTGTGTTTACACTGAGCCTCCCTCTCCCAGCCTGCCCCATGCAGCTCTTCTCTTCCCTCTAATTTTCTCCTCAGCCTCCTCTCTCGAACTTTCTGCTCAGTTAGGATCCACATACAGAACCTCCCTGCCTCCTCCTGCACTCGCCTCCTTCTTCTCCCCACTCTGCTTCAGTTTCTCACCTCCTCTTCACTCTCGTGTCCATTCTTACATTTCTCCCTCTCTCTCTCTCTGTTCCTTGTCTTATCCTCTCTCAATCTTTCTCCGAACACAAACACTCCCTGCGGTGTTCTCCTTCATCCGTCCGTCCTCCTCTCACTGACACCTCCTCATCCTGTCTCCTCTCTGCTCCGTCCAGACGCTGCTCGACGCCACCACCTCCACATCTTCTGTGTCAGAGCCAGAGCCAGAGCTGCCCCGTCTCACCCGAGCAGGAAATGGCTCATTTCAGCAGCCGTTTGCATCAGACTGACGACCGGCCGACGCTAACCTCACATGTCAGCCGAACCTACCGGCGGGGGCCGGCAAGGAGACTCTGCCCTCGGCCTGCTGTCTGTCTCTGTGCAGCGCTGCAGACGGGAGGAGGAACGGTGGGATCACACACACGGTGCAGTCCAGATGTTGCCCCCAGTGAGTCAGGGAATGCAAAAAGGATGAGACAGGCAGACAGCTGGGAGGGGGGGGGGGGGACAAAGATGAGATGGACAAACCCTGTGGGAAACGCACAGGCAGGAAGACATACCACAGCAGCCGCTTATTTACTGAATGTGAGATGAGACAGATTACCCACTCTTTTTATAGAAACCAGATTTAAAAAAAAAAAAAAAAAAAAAAAGCAAAACAGGAGCTGCAGATGAAGAGAAGGAGGCAACAAGTCCCAGGAACAGAGCAACACCAACAGCGCATTGATCCAAAACCTCCTGATTATCCTGTCACACACGGTCGTCCATTAAAAACACGTCATTACAGCTCACACAGAGCTGGAGTTTAAAGACAAAGGAATTATTCAGATTTGTGACTCAGAAGGTGGTGAAACTGATTCAAAGTCACTATTACTGTATTTTCATATCAACCTGTTTCCATTTCTCCAGAACAACCAACACAACACACGAGCTCCTTCAGTGAAATCAGAGCTGAAGTTTGACTTTGCCTCTGATCATCAGGGAAACAATCAACTCAGTTCCTATAGACGAATAAATGATGCACACTACAAACCCATCCTTCCACCAGAAAGCCATGAGAGCTTCAGGTGAGAGAGTCAAACCTTTCCAGTGTTGCATTAGAAAACAATCATTTGTCACAGAGCTGCTGTGGTTCCCATGTAGAGTCGGGAAAAGGCCGAGCTTCATCACAGTGTTTGTTCATGTGTTATCGGCTCTGCGTCTTTGTGTTTGTGCACAAAGGTGCCAAGTGGCAAAGCTCCTGTCAGCGTGAAAACCAAGCACCGCTAATCATCTGTGCTGAGTTTAATCAAGAGATTAATTAGTGCACAAACATGTTATTAGTGGGCCACAGACACACACACACACACAGTGGGACGGAGCTGGTCCAGGCTGCCTGCTGGGCTGCTCCCTCGCCCGCTGCATTCCTGCTGCAGACAGTGTGTGACAGCAGGCAGCAGGCCAGCAGAACCGCAGCAGGGAGGGTGGGCCGACGGTGTGTGTGTGTGTGTGTGTGTGTGTGAATATAAAGGGGCTGTAAGGTAAATCCTTACATAACAACAGTGCCAGCTCTGTTACATAATCCCGTCTTCCGAGCGCCCTGACGTGCTCGCAGCTCTCTCTCTCTCTCTCCCTCTCTCTCTCTGTCAGCTTGCCTCTGCCTTTCTTTCCTCTACCTTTCATTTCCTGCCTTTCATCCGCCGCTGGTCACCCTGACTCTCTGACAGCCTTTTCTCAGCGCTGCGTCGGCCTTGTGCCGGGTCTCAAGGACCCTGAAGTGCTTTGCATGACATCATTTCCTGCTCTGAATTTCCCAGGCATCCAGAGCGGCATGTGAGCTAAGAACAGCAACAGGAAGTTCCTGGACTGAACATGTCAGTGGGACTCAGCTGGGATAACTGTTGGACTGGGCAACAGAGAGACGAGCTGAGGAACAGTTACTGTGTGTATAAAAACTGTTTATTTGAAAGAGTCATTTCAGTCTAAATCCATTTGATAAGGAGATAAACTGAGTAGGGACAGAGCGGAGATTT
>JBBMOC010001316.1:0-12620 GCA_037975185.1 Centropyge bicolor | reverse complement strand
ACTCACACTGACTCACTCTGACTCACTCTGACTCACACTGACTCACTTTGACTCACTCTGACTCACATTGACTCACTCTGACTCACTCTGACTCACACTGACTCACACTGACTCACATTGGCTCACTCTGACTCACATTGACTCACATTGACTCACTCTGACTCACTCTGACCTCACACTGATTCACATTGACTCACACTGACTCACTCTGACTCACTCTGACTCACTCTGACTCACACTGACCTCACTCTGACTCACACTGACTCACTCTGACTCACACTGACCTCACACTGATTCACATTGACTCCCTCTGACTCACACTGACTCACTCTGACTCACACTGACTCACACTGACCTCACACTGACTCACACTGACTCACATTGACTCACACTGACTCACACTGATTCACATTGACTCATACTGCTCTGGTTCTAGAATCCTCTCTGAGTGTGTCACTGTTTTCATTTATAAACGTTGAACCGGACGTGTCCAGCTGACCCTCTTGTCTTTTCCTCCCGTCAGCGGCCTCGGATACATCGTGGGTTCTCAAGTCAGTAATGTGGCTCAGGACTGGCACTGGGCTCTGCGGGTACGTCCGACACTGCGGGTACGTCCGGTCTGTGTGGAGCGTGTCCGTCTGTGTGCTCACGCCTCTGGCCTCTCCTCAGGTGACTCCGGGCCTGGGGCTGATTGCCGTGCTGCTGCTGCTCTTCGTGGTCCAGGAGCCGAAACGAGGGGCCATCGAAGCTCGGCCGGAGGAGCACCTGCACCGGACCAGCTGGCTGACGGACCTGCTGGCTCTGAGCAAGAAGTAGGTTCAACACGCTGGCTCTACATGAGAGCGTTTGGCGACCAGGAGGACATGTTGGTGAGAATGGTCAAAAGCAAACAGTCCTGGAGCCTCCTGTTCTTCATGGAGCCGCTCATGTTCAGTTGCAGTTACACAGCCTGCGAGCTGTGCGTGAACATGTGAGAGGCCTGTGGGGTCAGAGGACGCACGCCGACCATCCGAGCCGCCGCCATTAGCTAAATGTGATGCTTTTGCAGTTTGTGGTTCAGATATTGCAGCACTGAGACTCTGGACCTTCCTGTCCTGTCTGAGTCATTGTGAACATTTCTTTTACAGAGTCACACATTTGATAGAAAGTCCTGAATCTGACAGATAAATGTGGAGAAACACAGAGCAGATGTGTGAACTCTTCAGCGAACATGAAGCATCGTGTTCCTGCTGCTGGAGACGGTCGGACGTCCTGTTCCATGTGATCTGCTCTCCACAGACTTCAGCTGGATGATGATGGTTCTGAGTGTCGGTTCTGTGTCTGTTTGCTCTGCAGCTACAGCTTCGTGCTGTCGACCTTCGGCTTCACCGCCGTGGCCTTCGTCACCGGCTCTCTGGCTCTCTGGGCTCCAACCTTCCTCTTCAGAGCGGCCGTGTTCACGGAGGAGAGGCCTCCCTGTGTGGAGGGGAACTGCGCCTCCTCTGACAGGTAGTGAACACGTGGTTGATGTGCTCCACCAGGTGGAGCCTCTGGGAACAGAACTTACCCATCAGCCCCGGTGGACATGATCTGATGTTTATGGGTGTTTGAAAGAAAGAGCAGCACTGACCCTGTTTGTCTCCTGACAGTCTGATCTTCGGGGCCATCACCTGTATCACAGGTGTGCTGGGCGTGGCTTCCGGCGTGCAGGTCAGTCGGCAGCTGAGGAAGAGGACGCCCAGAGCCGACCCGCTGGTCTGCGCCGCCGGTCTGCTCCTCTCAGCACCTTTCCTCTACTTGGCCATCGTCTTCGCTGAGGCCAGCACCATCGCCACATACGTGAGTCCTGCTCTCCAAACCTCAGTCCTGGTCTCTGAGCCTCAGTCCTGGTCTCTGGGCCTCAGTCCAGGTCTCTGAGCCTCAGTCCAGGTCTCTGAGCCTCAGTCCAGGTCTCTGAGCCTCAGTCCTGTTCTCTGAGCCTCAGTTCTGGTCTCTGAGCCTCAGTCCAGGTCTCTGAGCCTCAGTCCAGGTCTCTGAGCTTCAGTCCTGGTCTCTGGGCCTCAGTCCTGGTCTCTGAACCTCAGTCCTGGTCTCTGAGTCTCAGTCCTGGTCTCTGAGCCTCAGTCCAGGTCTCTGGGCCTCAGTCCTGGTCTCTGAGCCTCAGTCCTGGTCTCTGGGCCTCAGTCATGGTTTCTGGGCCTCAGTCCTGGTTTCTGAGCCTCAGTCCTGGTCTCTGGGCCTCAGTCCTGGTCTCTGGGCCTCAGTTCTGGTCTCTGGGCCTCAGTCCTGGTCTCTGGGCCTCAGTCCTGGTCTCTGGGCCTCAGTCCTGGTCTCTGAGCCTCAGTCCTGGTTTCTGAACCTCAGTCCTGGTTTCTGAACCTCAGTCCTGGTCTCTGAGCCTCAGTCCTGGTCTCTGAACCTCAGTCCTGGTCTCTGAGCCTCAGTCCTCAGACGCAGTTTCTGAGGAATGTGGCTGTGGCTTGACTCACTCATCAGCTCATGACGTCTCCACCGACTCCAGAGAAAAATGCCTTTAAACGGCGTTGAGCTTTAAGTGTGATGTGTTTTCTGTCTGTCGCCCTTCAGGTCTTCATTTTCCTCGGGGAGACGTTCCTGTCCATGAACTGGGCCATCGTGGCTGACATCCTGCTGGTGAGACACACGATCACATGTTTGACAGTGTTCTCCAGGAACAGTGTTTGACATCGTGTCAGTGGAATAAACATAGACCTTGTTTTCTTTTCCTTGTGTCTCAGTACGTGGTCGTTCCCACTCGTCGCTCCACAGCCGAGGCTCTGCAGATCGTCATCTCACACCTGCTGGGGGACGCAGGAAGTCCATACCTGATAGGAGTGGTATGTCACTGCGCACACACACACACACACACACACGTATTCAGATCCAGTACTTTCAATATTTTCCTCTGAGATGTTGTAGAGTAAAAATAGAAAGTGGCATGAAGAGAGTACAGTTACTTCAACTTAGTACTTCAGTAAATGTACATGGTGTCAGTTTGCTGCTGGGTCCTGTCTCAGGAGTCAGACCTGGTCCCTGGTTTCAGACCTGATCTCTGGAGTCAGACCTGGTCCCTGGTTTCAGACCTGGTCTCTGGAGTCTGACCTGGTCTCTGGAGTCAGACCTGGTCTCTGAGGTTCGACCTGGTCTCTGAGGTCCGACCTGGTCTCTGGAGTCCGACCTGGTCTCTGAGGTCCGACCTGGTCTCAGGAGTCAGACCTGGTCCCTGGTTTTAGACCTGGTCTCTGGAGTCAGACCTGGTCTCTGGGGTCAGACCTGGTCTCTGGGGTCCGACCTGGTCTCTGGGGTTAACCCTGGTCTCTGGGGTTAACCCTGGTCTCTGGGGTCAGACCCGGTCTCTGGAGTCAGACCTGGTCTCTGGGGTCAGACCCGGTCTCTGGAGTCAGACCCGGTCTCTGGGGTCAGACCCGGTCTCTGGGGTCAGACCCGGTCTCTGGGGTCAGACCTGGTCTCTGGAGTTAACCCTGGTCTCTGGAGTTAACCCTGGTCTCTGGAGTCAGACCTGGTCTCTGGGGTCAGACCTGGTCTCTGGAGTCAGACCTGGTCTCTGGAGTCAGACCTGGTCTCTGGGGTCAGACCTGGTCTCTGGAGTCAGACCTGGTCTCTGGGGTCAGACCTGGTCTCTGGAGTTAACCCTGGTCTCTGGGGTCAGACCTGGTCTCTGGGGTCAGACCTGGTCTCTGGGGTCAGACCTGGTCTCTGGAGGTAACCCTGGTCTCTGTCCTCCCCCTGTGTGTCTCAGGTTTCGGACTCTCTGAGGAAGAGGGAGTCGTACCTGTGGCAGTTTCGCTCTCTGCAGCTCTCCCTGCTGCTCTGCTCCTTCGTGGCCGTGGTGGGCGGAGGTTTCTTCCTCGCCACCGCCCTCTACATCGAGAGAGACCGCAATCGTGCCGAGAACTACGTCGCTACAGGTGAGAGCAGCTGGACCTGGTGCAACAGGAAACTTCTCATTTCTGACCTGTCTGTTCGAAGCCTGTGAGAGCAGCAGAGTAACTGAACATTCTTCTCGTGTCTGTTCACAGAGGACGAGCCCATCGTGGTTCCGAAGAGCGGCCGCTCCACCAGAGTCCCGGTGTCCAGCGTCCTGATCTGACCACAGTCAACTCTGCTTTTTTAATTTATTGTTTTTAGGACTGTGACACTAATCGCCGTCTGCCTCGCAGAGAAGCTTCACTTTTTATACTTTGACCGTGTCCGGGAACTTGAGGGACCTTTTTTCATTTGTTTGTCCAGATGTTATTTTTGATGTGAGCTCAACGGGCGGCTCGCTGCACCTTTTCAGAGCCGATGATGAAAACGAGCTCGAGAGACTCTGAGGAGACAGAAGCTTCTCTCTCTTTGTTTTTACCGTTTATTCGACACTCGGGAGCGAAATGAACTCTGACCCGGGATCAGCCAGAGGCCAGAGAACCTGAAGACCGTTCGATCCACATCCTCAGCAGAAGCAGAACCAAAAACAGACTCAAGTGGTTTGATATCAAGGACAAGCTTTATTAACCAGTTTTCATAACCATGTCTTTCTATAGCTTTGAACCAGTTTTAACATTAACCTTCCTGCAGTTTGTTAATGACAGAACCTGAAGGTGGAAAATAATGAACCCAGACCTCTAGAAAAGGAAGAAACTTTCTCTACATTTTTTATTCATCTGTTTGTCTTTTAAAAGTTGCTTTTAATCCAGTTTCTTTTCTCTGAAACGTTTGAGTCACTTTCTGGTTTTCTTGTGTCGGGAGCTCCGTCTGTGTCAGAGCTTCACCGAGTCGAGCCGCCTCAGCTCCGCAGACAGAAACACGAGCTTTTAAATGAATGTTAATAATCCAAGTTGTTTGTTAACCTCAAATTATTTTAGCAAATGTTTTTTTGACCTATTAAAGGAGAGTGAACTTGTCACGTGTTTGTGTGTTTGCACTGTTTGAGAGTTGATTTTATTCCTGTCAAATCTTCAGAAACTCCAGTAGCAACATGTGAAATCGACAAGAACCCGTCTTATCTGTGATCTGTTGATCAGGCTGAAGTAACAGGACGCTGGAAACAAAAAGAAAAGTAAATAGTTTTAGTGCTGCTGATGTTGAGACGAGACACTGAAACGTTCACTTGAGGAAGAAACACTCTCCGTTTTCTGAGCGACAACCTCAGATTGGGAACGACTCAGGTCCCCAAACCGGACCCCCTGGACCCCCGGAGTCCAACCCGGACCATCAGACCAGCTCAAACTGACAGTGACTGCAAACAGAGCTCACGGCAGCTTGACGTCTGTTGTTTCCAGGCCTGAACATAGAGCGGCTCTCTGTCGCCGGGGGCAACAGTCCGGCTGGTTTTCATAGGAAAGGTGAAGCTCAGACTGTCGTTGGTCGGGTCTTGGGACCATGAGCCAACTTTTTATTTGTGAAACTGACCAAATGAGACGTCCTGTTCAGAATCATCTTCACCTGCAAACTGTGATGAAAAGCAGCTGAGCAGAGCGCCCCCCCCCCCCCCCCCCACTCATGGGGGGTTTGCTCTCCTTCCTCTGCTGTCGTTGCAGAAAAGAGGCCGAGCGAGGACAGGAGAGGAGCGAGGAGAGGAGGACTCGGCTTCCTTCCCTCGGTGTGGTTTCCTGTTTGTAGGTGGGAGGATGTTGCGACGGTTGCAGCAGCGTTCACACAGCGCTGCAGCTTTCTGACACCCGGCGACGCTCTGAGGTGTCTCACTCGCCGCTCCTGATTGGTTCGAGGTGTTTGTGTGAAACTTTTTTTCTGACGTTTGCCTTTTCTGAGCTTCAGGCCTCTTTCATTTCCAGCACCAGTTGCATGCTGCAGTTTGACGACGGCTCCATCAGCCCACACAGTGGTTCAGCAGCAGAGAGCTGGTTGGTCGCTCGGTGAGTCACCTGCTGGGTGAGTCAACCTTCGCAGCAGTTTCTCTCTCAACCTCTAACTGTCATCTCCTGGTTTGCTCATTGATCATGTGATTTTATTTTTTTTTAATTTTTTTGTTTGTTTTCTTGAACCTTCAGAGGCTGCCGCTGCGTCTCTTTGGACAAACGTGACCTGAGCTGGTGGTCGAGCGTCACCTCCTCACCGCCGAGGATCAGAGCGTCTGTGGCGGGAGCTGAAACAAACCCAGCGTCTCGACTCGAAGGTGATTGGGTGCAGCGATGACTGAGACTCAGTGACACAGAGGGAGGAAGGAAAGAGGCGAGGAGGCTGCCTGAAGGTGCAGATCAGAAGATCAGATCAGGGAGGGAAGACGAGGTCGACCGAGAGAGAAGAAGAAGAAGTCTTCAGACATGGCGGATGTTCGGTTACAGTAGTCGCCTCATGAGGACCAGATCCTGTGGGGGGACAGAACACCAGCTGCAGGCCCCGAAACTTCACCCAACCTCCGCCGTCCTGTCGCCACTCGACCGTCCGTCCCGTCCGTCCTCAGCTGTCGGTGAGTTCCCACCATTTTACATCCGTTTCACATTTATGGCCTCTGTGACGGAGGAACGTCAGCGTGTTCCCAGCATGCACCTGGAGGTCGACCTGTTTTCACATTGCCTGGTGAAGGAGCTGAACCTTGGCTGCTGTAGGTCAAACATTCATCAAACACTCATCACTCACTCTTTTAATTTAATTACATTTTCTCTGTCAGGCAAAAAAAACCCAAAACAACTTCAGCTTTACAAAGAGCTGATTTTTTACTGAGCGTCTGCAGACCTTCGACACTTTCTCACCAGATCGTCCAAAGCTCGATTCGGCCTGAAATCCTCAGGGTTGGACGGACAGACGGACGGACGGACGGACGGTGGGAGTCGTTTCTGTGTGAATGAATCTGCTCTGTGATGAAACCAGGACGCGAATAACGAATCAGGAAAGACCAGATCGATGGTTCTCTTTCTTCTGCAGGAGTTTTCTCTGCTCTTCTTAAACCACCACATGTGATGGTCTTTCCTTCATTGGAACCTGACGTGACGGCGGCTGCTGTTTCAGACCGTCCGCACAACCGGGTTTTCCTTCGGCCCAGATGTCGGGTGTGGGGTCGTCGGCCCCCTGGTGGCCTCGGGGGGGGGGCGCTCTCTCCTCGTTTCCTGTTGCCTCTCGACTGTCAGAAAGGCAAAAATGCAGAATAAGAGATGATGCCATCAGGATCACTAATGAACACGTATCTCGTTCGTTTCCTCCGTACAAAATGTGAAACAGTCGAGTTTTGTGTGTTTGTCACTTCCTGCAGTTTTGTCTTCAGATGAACAAAAAATAGGCAGAAACTCCAGGAAGCAGATCAACAGATAGAAAGAGAGACTGATGTACTTCTATATATATAAGTATATATAGACTCTATAGATACAGATGAGCATCAAATCTTCAGTCTGCATCGTAGATGTTGGAAAGTTACGAACTCAACTTCTGTACTTGAGTATCTATAGAACAGCTGTAGTTACTTGTACAAAATGTCTCAGAGGAAACATTATTATAGATCAACCTCTGGACGGTTTCTAAAGGTTAAATCATGATGAGTTGATGCGTCAGTTTTAACAGTAACAGGATTCACAACCACCGTTTTCTGCTCAGTACTTTGATACTTTGACTGATAAAACCTGTGTACTTGTACTTTGGATTTTGAATGTTGGCCTGTTACTTGTTTGTTTGTTGCTTGATGTTCGTTTCTCTGAAGGCTTCATGTAACATCTTGAGTTCCTCACTTTAAAGGAACCTTTTGTTCTTGTAAACTGTCCCAGCAGTTTTTTATAAAGGAAACATGATCAAACCCTGAAATGAACAGTTTAGTCGTACAGAATTTCTCCGTCTGTCTGGAAACCTCTAATCACAGTTATTATCTCACTGAACTCGATTTCTCAGTCTGATCCAATCTGTCGAACTGTCTCTTCCTGTCACACTTCCTTCAAACGTCTTTAACCTTCGCTCGTCTCTGTTGGCCGGCTGCCTTTCATTAAACCTCTCAGAGGCTCAGTGTCACGTTGTGAGAAGGCCGCTCCGCTCGTTCTCAACTCTGTGTCCAGACGGAGACACAGAAGAGCTTGTTGGGTGGAGAGAGAACGTTCTGTCAGGTTCCTCTGCAGGGTTCCATGTTCCCACCTCGTGAGGGCCAGCGGGACTTTCTCCTGTGTTTCCAGCCCGTCGCTCGGTCGGCGACTGTTTGGTGCAGGTTGAGTTTGGCAGAAGAAAGAAAGTCGAAGCACATGTGAGCTGAGCTTTTCCTTCCTGTGTGACGCAGCTCTGCCATCAGATCATCATCGGCTTCTTCATCTGAGGCTTCAGGAAAGTGAAAACAGCTTCGTTTTAAACCTCAAACATTAGTTTTAGTGCTGTGGCTTCACACAGACAAGTACACATCAGAGGTACTTTTACTTCTAATCCCAATTCATTGCACCTTCTACTTTGACTCCACTACACTTCAGGAGTAAATATTGTATCTGTGTCTGTATCTGGCAGCTTTAGCTACTAGTTACTTTACAAATTTACAAAAACAAAGATTTTACTTACAAAATATGAAGCTGTGTAAAATATGAAACCACCCAACAGGATGTGAAACATGAGCTCGAACAACCGAGCAGTTCATCAATTAGTTAATTAGTCAATTACCCAAAACTGAATCAGTGACTGTTTTAATAACTTTAAGTCATTTTGTGAAATGAAACAGCCGAGACATGTCGTGGTTTCAGCCTCAGACGTGAAGCTCACTGCTCCAAAATTAAAACTATATAAGCAGACATATTTACATTTCAAAAATCAAACCTTTTGTGAGGTGTTTTTTTCAGAAGTCAGAAAGTATTTACTGGACAAATGAACGTGTTGTAGGTTTTGGTCTTTTTATGGGATTTGTAGAAAAGTATAAAATAACACAGCAGATTCATTATGTCAACTCTTCCATTTCACTTCTGAGCGTCTTCAACTCACTCAGAGAATTGTGGGTTTATTGAACTGGGATGTGGCAGAATTAGTCCAAAGACTTTGAGGAAAGATGTTACATCATCTTAAACTATAATGTAAGAATTTAAAAAACAGTTGGTTTCAGTTTGCACGTTCAAAGAAACGGAGTGAGAACAAAAAGTTGAAATATCTTTACAAAGTGTTTCCTGTTGTCACGGTTCGTCCTGAGGGGACCGTGAACGTCTGAACCACCTCTGTCGACCTTCAGTTCACAGCTTCACTTTCACCCATGTGCATCTGAAGAGCTGAACGAATGCCTCTGCCGTCCTCAGGTGAAACATGGCCTTCTTCACCTCCCTCGCCGTGGTCATGGTCGTCGCTATCTTCGTGTCCATGGTCCTGCTGGCGTTCGTGTGTCTGCACTGCAGGAACAAAGGCCCGTTAGGTGAGAAACAGAAACATGTGGTTTAACAGCTGCCGCACTCGCTCACAGTGGCCTGACCTGAAATTACTTCCTGTGGTTTGACCGCAGCCTCAGAGCGACGTTTCGCACCTGATGGTCAGTGCTGAGGCTCAGATTTCAGTTTCTGCTCACACACCATGTCGTTACATCTGAATGATCCGAATCTGATTCAACTCGTTTCTTCTTTTTCTGTCTCTTCTCCCCAGTTCACATCAGGCAAGCGAACGCATCAGAGGAGTAAGTTTCTCTGTCGGCATGAGGAAGATCATGTTTTTACACAGGTTCAATCTTACCGATTTATTTTAAACTACAACTCAGTGATCAGTGAAATAACATCTGTTTTCTCTCTTTCAATCAGATCCACTGAATTCAGAGTCATCCATCCATGTAAGTCTGAAACACCTGAAAAGGTCAAGAGACGTTTGTCAAAGTTTGTCTGGTCTAATGTTTGAATTCATGGCTCCTGACTTTGGCCAACTCGTCTCCAATGAGTGAACTCACACCTGTAAAAGATCTGGAATCATACAGACGACGACCTGAGTCTTATTTGTCCAGCAGTTTGACACAGACCTTTAGTGTCTTACATTTCATGGTGGTGAGGACGACTCTACGCTGATGATGTTGGCCTTTACGTGGGTCGTGTTTTTGATGATGATGATGAAGGTGACTTTCTCTCTTGCAGCCGGGCCGACTATCGATCAGAACTCCATCCACGCTCCCTCCCACCTGCTGTCGCCTTTGTGAGTTACTCTTTATGACAAAACACACCTGGTTCACCTGCCGAGAACTCAGGGCTTCATCAGACCGACCAAAACAAAGCTGACTGTAAACACACATCAGCACTGATGTTAATACCAGAGCTTTGTTTGGTTTCAGATTTTATTGAAAGTTTGTGCTGAAGTTTTAGCCGAAATGTTTAAACTCGACTCAGTTTTCTTTGGAGTCACTTCATGTCAGGGTTTTAACTTGGACAGAAAATTTGTCCCTCAGATTGACAGTTCTGTCTTTTTGCACTCAGCTCATCTTCAGCTGATCCTGGAACTCAGAGGAGGCATCAGTCCTTCACCCCAACAGAAACCGGTGAGGTCCTGCTCTTGATTTCACATTAAAAAAAAGGTTTATTTCGGACGTTCAGTCTCTAAAACTCTTTGACCATGTGACTGTTTCTCCTACAGAAAGTAATCCGAGTTATGAGAACCCGACTGACGGTGAGATCCTGTTTGCTTCAACTGAAAATGAACTTTTCTTCCGGTGTGATTGTTAACATGTAGATGTTGGAGACAGCAGCAGATCTGTGTCGCCGTTAATGTTTCAATGCAAACAGACCAACTTCCTGTAGCATCATCAGGCCAATGAACCCTGTTACTGTTTAACGGCTGAGCTCTAATCAAAAGCCGTCAGTTTCCCAGAATCCACTGGTTTCCAAACTCGTGACCCTTTAAAATGATGTAAATTGACTCAGCTCGTCACCAAAGGGTTCGTTTTCCTTGACCCAGATAATATTTGCTGTGTTTCTGCAGGACCCGATTACATCAACACTGAGAGCGACGCAGAGGATCCAGGATACATGTAGGTGCTTTTCCTTCAGTTCTTCGCAGCTGCAGCAGCGAATCAGAGCTGATCGTCTCTTCTTCTTTGGTTCCTGCAGAATCGTGTTGCCCGAAGATGAAGCTCTGACCAATCAGAGCAGAACCTCCACGCCCAGTTCAGGTGCAGTTTGAAACACAGATTCAGGATCAGTGTTGGGATGTAACTGAGTAGATTTACTCAAGTACTGGAGCCTTGAAGACATTTTTCCTATAAAAACATTTCATTGTTCCAAAGAATCATTAGTTTCAGTCCTGAAGAAAAGAGTTCAAAATGAGCTCCAACAGGAAAAATCCTGCTCTGACAGAAGATGAACAGAGTATTTGTACTGTGTGGTATTAGTACTTTTACTCCAGTGAAGGATCTGAATACTTCCTGTTCAGGCTCCAGAGTTTGTTCCAGCAGCTTTTGGAATCAGCTGCCTTGTTATTCTGCAGCCTGCTGAACTGGAGGAGCTGATGAATCATATTGTTGAGTCTGACTGGAAACATCAGAGCGAGCTTCAGCCTCCGTCCTCTGGACGAAGGAAGTCATTGTTTTATTTGAAGGGTCAGTTGATCGGAGGAAGAATAAAGTGTTTCCTGTTTGTTCTCATCCACAGATGCTCAACACGACTATGAAAACGTCCCAGAGAAGAAAGGTGAGCTGGTTCCAACCAACATGCACACATTCATCATCTGAGCCAATGATTTTGAGCCAGAAACAGAGAGAAAGACAAAAGAGCTGAAAAATGATCCAAACCTTTAATCAACACTTGAATCAATGGTCTGTTGTGCAGAATCAGCTCCAGCATCAGTCCTCATCGATCCAAACCAAGAGTCAGCTGACGGAGACGAAGGTGAGCAGCTTCCCTGACGTCACCTGATCAGTAGGAAACGTGTGACTGGCTCAACAGTGTAGAGTCCTGTTTCTGTCAGTCACAGGAGATTTAAGGGAACGAGGCAGGATTTGAAATTTGAAACTTCATTTAACTGAATTTACACGTTTCTGAAATACACGACCGTGAAGACGTTCTCATGGCTGCCGTCGGTGTGTTTCCTTGTTGTCTCCTCAGAGGACAGGGAGTATCTGAACGTGGACCCGCTGCACTTTCAAAGTGAGTCCGATTTTCACTTTTCACATTCTCGGATCTTTGCTGCGTCCTGACAAACCCAGAAGGTCATTGACACCACTCAGAGCTGCTCTGGAGAGATTTCTGTGGTTGGTGGAAGATGTAGACGATCATGTGACTCGACTGGTTCGAGTCGGTGCCCAGAAGTTTTCTAGAGTCGGCCTTTAACCTCTGTCTGAGACGATTCTCTCACCGACGCCACGACCAGAAATCCACTGAGCTGATTATCAGGGAATAAACTCATTCTCATATTTAACTTCATGTTTTCCATCAGGATCGACTCAAGAATTATCAGCTCAAAGCGACAGCGACGACGACGTCGATGATGATGACGATGATGATGACGATGATGACGATGATGATGATGATGACGATGATGCGGGGAACTACGTCAACCTGCACGACGGGACTGACTGACTGAACGACCACACGGAGCTTCTCAACCTTCCACCTCCTCCTTTAACTCATGATGGTGTTTATTTAAAAGCTCAGAGCGAAGATCGTGAGGACGAAGCTCGACTCTGTGAAGAACACAAACAGGGCGTGAACACACACACACACACACACACACACACACACACACACACACACACA
>JBBMOC010001315.1:0-12628 GCA_037975185.1 Centropyge bicolor | reverse complement strand
TGGCAACATGATGCCAGGTTCAGAGCTCCACGCTCAGAGCTCCTCGTCCTCCANGAAGAATGCAATTTTATTGCGCTGGCTGGAGATAAGAGGCAGAGCTGTTTCACCTTAAACAAGCTCCTCCATCATGTCTGGGACTGTGAGACTGCTGGGACTGTCTGTATGCATGTGTGTGTGTTTGTGTGTCCTACATTATGTATCCCATTATGCTTCCCACAGAACAAACCACGGATTCCTGATTCATTATGCAGTACAGTTGTATTTATGGCTAACAGCTTGTGTGTGTGTGTGTGTTGCTGCTTTTGCTATTTTATAATCATATAAAGTAAAAGGCCTCCGCTTTCCCTGCAGGTGTAAATACTGCGACCGCTCCTTCAGCATCTCCTCCAACCTGCAGCGTCACATTCGTAACATCCACAACAAGGAAAAGCCCTTTAAGTGCCACTTGTGCGATCGTTGCTTCGGTCAGCAGACCAACTTGGATCGTCACCTCAAGAAGCACGAGAACGGCAACCTGTCAGGTGAAAAGTCTTCAACATACATTTCTGGTTCTTTTCNTCTGAGTTTGTTTTCATGTGCCTCACGTTGGTATGATCACAGGGCAGATTGTAAGTCCAGATAGAGATCTGGTAGACTGGTGTGTGATTGTGCAGAAGGACCTGTGAGAGCAGGACCAGGCGGTAGAGCGTCAGAGGGTTGGGGAGAGAGGCAGGAGGGAGGGAGTACAGCAGTTAGCCCACCACATCTGGAACCAACATGTCTGCCTACAGGAAGAGGGTAGAGGGGGTGGGGTCAAAGGGTCGGCCCGTGTTTCCTTTCAAAGTGCTGTGCTCCTGACTACTTCTGATAGATACTTTATCCCCAGCAAATTATCACTTTTGAAAGCGTAATTAGCGAATCTGTTTTCTTAATCACAGAGCTCTCGCTCTCTTTTTTGGAGCTGGGCCCTTTTCTCAACCCTGCGAGCTCAACACGGCACGAATACCACCTCGTCAGCCTCAGACTCTCCATCCCAGCGGGAGCTCTGTTGAAAGCACAGTATTATCAGCTGCTGGTGAAAGAGGAAAGATGATGTGACTTCTGTATGTGCTAAAATTTAATCTGTAGTAATTCCCCTCTCTCCCCTTCATCTACGATCACTGCAAGCTCAAATGTGTCCCTTTCAAACCCAGTGTAGGTATCCTGTTTATAGGCTTCCTATAATTATGTGGTGATGTGCTTGATGTGTTTTGTTTCCTATCTTTCTACTTCTCCGCGTCCAATTCTCGGTCCTCATCTCTGAATCCTTTGTGTTAGAAATGGCATTTTGGGAGCTGACGAAAGACATCCCAGAGTGTAATTAGTGAATCAGTCTTAATGTGGTTCCAGATGATTTACCAAATGGTGGTTTCCTGTGGCGCTGAGACAGAGGGACAGATTAAGACTGAGGCAGTTTGGATAGCTTGCCCTCTTTCCCTCCACGGGGATAGAGGAATGGGCCGATTGGCAATGCTCTCATAACTCTCCCACCAAATGGGTCTGTCAGCTAAATATTTTGCCTATTAGATGAATACGAGATAGTAGAGAAAATAAACAAGGAGAGAGGCAGAGCACTCCACTTAANTTGTGGCTGGGAGGGCTGGAGGTTCAGCGGCTCCATTGTCCGGAGAGTAGCTCGGGTGGGGGGTTGGAGAATTGGGCATGACAGTGAAGATGGCTGGCGCTGACACTCCACATTTACAGTGCTCTTGGCACCCTAATGGATGGGGTGTTTTCTTAGGGTCTGTCGTCAGCTCCGGGGGCTCCACGGGGCGTCCAGCTTTGATGAGGTCACAGGGGGTCACTCAGTGTTGATGAGGTCAGCACGGGTCGTCCAGCTTTGATGAGGTCAGCTGCAGTGGTGGTAGCGATAGGCCACTGCTATAATGGAGTGGAAGTGATGATGGTCCTTAATGTAGGTTGTGCCACCTGTACCATTGTGGACTCATTTAAGCCAATGTGATCTTGTCAGTAGTGATGCAACAACTAGACTTATCTAAGAGTTTTACCAACAGTAAGTCCTTTAACCTACAAATAATGATGATAACACTGACACATCACCGAATTTATTTCAGTAGATACGGTGAACTTGTTAGCATGCAGTTGCTTATCTACTAATCCAGCAGATAAGAAACAACATTAGCATATTTTTGGAGTCCACTTTCTGGCTGCCATTTTTAGTCTCCCCTTACTCCTGATGGAAATAGCATCATCATTTTATGACATCAGCATTTTAGCTACTGAATGCTCCACTATGCTCAGCAGCTTTTCTTTCTTTCTTTTTTTTTTTAGAGCTTTTTCCCTAAAACCAGCTGCCTGCTGGAGCCAAAAGCAGCTCTATGAGAGCAGTGAAAGTGAACCAAAACTGTACAGGTCACAAAACCTAAACAATGACCTGAAAGACATTATAAAACTCCACAGAGCTCAGGGGAGCTGCAGTCGGGTGTAAATTCTTTGCCGTCTAGTCACTACGAGTCGACCCTTTCATATTGCACATTGTCAATTTATCCATTGCTTTTCCGAAAAACATAGTTTATAGTAGCTTTAACTATCTAACTATTGTCTATAGGTTTAGGTTTATGTCCCTGTTTCATCAGATTGATGTTGATACTGTTAAGTTGCGACTGACAAGTAGATATGACATGAAAAAGTTCTAAGGATCAGGAACAGTGTTCAAATTAAACTGTGCATTAAAGGATCTTTAATCTATTTTATGTAGCTGGAACAATAACAGAGAAGTCAGATGTCTTGCTACACAAGGATTCAACAACTCATCCAAGCTTCAACAAGCTTTTAACAATTAGGAATTGGCTACATCTGGCAGCAGGACTTGCCACCACCCCTCATTGACCACGCCTTCACTGCAATTCAAATTGCCCATGTAATTACATCACCTACATCACCTACACCTACAGGCACTGCCTCTTGAAAGAACACCAAAATATTATGAATCGACAGCGGTGTGTATAATGTCATTGTGTGTGGGCACTAGAGTGGGGGACGGAGGGCACCCGGGTGAGTTTGGCAGCGTAACATTTAACTGTTGTGTGTTCGCTGGTTTGATCAGTGTTGATTACCACATGCCAATGTCACCCATGTATCCTCTCACACTTAATCAACACGTTGGGACGAGTTATTGCCGTCATTAACCCACAGCTTCTCATAAAGGGCTCAGTGTGTATTGAAGTGTGGCTGGCAAAGCCCCGGATGAGTATGTGTGTGAGTGTGTGTTTAAAGAACTAAGGAAGTCAGACAGAAGACTGTGCGTTAGTCAATGCAATCTGTTTTAGTTAAATGCAAAGTGTGTGTGTCTCAAATGTGTGTATGTGGACGGGTGGGCACACTGTGGGCAACGCCTCGTGGGCCTTGGAGCCACTCAGCTAATGGGGCAGCTGGCACAGCCTCAGAATCCATCAGGCCTCATTACAGCTCCTGTTCAGCCACCGTCCTCTCTTTCCTTCCTCCCGTCCCTCTTTCTCTCCTCACACCCAGCCCTCCCTTTTTTTCCTCTGCCACCCGACCAAGCAGTCAACCCTGTGTGGCATGTAACTGCCCCACTCCCTCGCTGGAACATACATCACACCCCCAGAGAGAGGGGCCATCACAGCTGGCAGCTCTCACACTGATTGACTNAAACACAGCATTACTATCACCTTTACTGAGATGATCTGAGCAATGCTTCAAACACAAACCCTGTGTTTGAACGTCCAGTCAGGAGTGTGCACCTCTGCTCGGGTTATGTGGTTTTGCTGCCCCCTCTTTCTTTGGGACACAGAAAAGTTCAGCGGAGCTGGTGTTTGGTGTAGCACTGCTGAAAAGAGAAAAAAGCAAGAAGACATCAGCACTATTTGAAAATCAAAAGCAAATGTTCTGGGTTTTCAGGAGAAGTAACTGGTACGTAGTCTCCTGTGTGCTTGGCTTTGAGGAGGTAAAACGAAGACAGCCTCAAGCCCGGCTCCATGCTGGGTGCAGATTAAAATAACTGTCAGGAGACAGGAGCAGCTATTGAGGGAGACAGGGTGACACACAGAGTGATGGGGCTCAGCCTCTCACACTTCATGACACAGTATTTCACTAAAGCTGCTTCAGCTTTAAAGCCTGTGACCCTCTGTGTGTGTGTGTGTGTGTGTGAGCTTCGGCTTACCTTCACTACAAGTGGGGCCCAGCCAGGTGAGTGGGCACAGGCATCGTCCACTCAGCCCATCACAGCGGGCCCTGTGGGAACACTGGCACGGCAGGGAGCAGCCAGGACCGAAACGGTCTCCACCACAGTCTGAGACAGAAAAGACAGTGTGAACGGGAGAGAGAGAGTGAGAAAAGGGAAGAGATCTTGGATAGATGTTAGTCCTGTTAATAAAAATGCTGTTCCCTCAAGGTGACGTCTACCTTTTTCACACCTCTGTCCCATCCTTCCTGGCGGACAGAGGCACCGTCCGGTCGATGGGTCACATGGGGCCTCACCAGCACAGTCACATGACTGTCCACAGCTCAATCCAAACTTGCCTGCTTCACATCCTGAAAAAATAAACACAGATACAGACACATATTATCAGTCATATGATTGTTGTTATGAGCACTTTCATTGTCTTCATTAATTACATAACCTTCTTCCCTGCATACTAGAAGGATAGACTATTAGCTCATTGGTTCATTTACTTTTAAGTTTGGAGAAGGTAGGGGTTGCCCTGCAATCTGTGTGATGTGTTATTAAGAGCTTAACTTTTGTTAACTGCATATGGGCAATCAGCATTATCTTCTAGTCAAATTAACAAACTGGACAATGTCCCAGAAAAGTTAAAATTAAGACCTTAAGAGAGTGATGATGACGGTCACATTCTCACACTGTACACTTTATGAACGTTTAGATCCCCTAAATATTAAAATGCAATTCTACTACAATGATGACATATTTAAAGGCCAAAAATAAATTATTACAGTTAAGAAGACAATGAGTGTCTCAAATTGCACAGAAATTTTTACACACACACACACACACACAGATAAAGCCAGGTCTATCTCTGGAGCCTGTGGTTGCCTCACAGCTGCTATACAATGCTCAGTCATATCTCCTGCTGGGACTGAAGTGGCCATTTAGGCGCTCACACTGCGGCTGAGAGTCCCGCGAGCAGGCAGGAGGCACAGGGATGTAACAGGAATGCATTAAGCAGTCGGAAAACACCTGTCTCTCATCAAATAACCAGCCTGCTTGCCTGCCCACCTACCTACTAACCTGTCTGTCTGCCTGCCAGAACACACTCACACCAACTCATTTTTGTTTTTAAATCTCTTATTCATGCATGCTCATATGTGCCCAGGTCCTATTGCAGCTGGAAATCCAGCTGGCTGTTAACTAATGTGCACAAACTTGTGACTATATGTTCTTTATATTGTTTCTGTCTGCAGAGATATGTATCCTCTTTAAAAGAGACTGTAACTTTACATTTGTTTCCGTCAATCAAATCTGTCTGTTTTACAACACTAAGGGACACTTTGTAAAACTGGTGTGAGTGAACAAAGCTCATTTGTAAATGACTGAATTATGTTTACATTTACGTTTTACACAGTGTCCCAACCTTTTGGAACCATCTCTTGTATTTCATGAAGAGATTTTACAGAAGGGAGGCCACTGTCTCGTAACCTTACCCCTCAGATATCTGTTTGTATTATAAGTGAGTGTTTGCATACTGTGTTGACAGGAGTGGCCATAGTATCCAGCTGTACAGATGCAGGTGCCAGTAAAACGGTCACAGGTCTCATTGTTGAAGCATGGACAGTCTTGTGCACAATCAAAACCATATTTTCCCTGTGAACAGGCTGCACACACACACGCAAACTACATTGTAAATTTTCAAACTGTATGAAGAAAAAATCTTTCATAAAGCTGACATACCATCAACAACACAAGCTCTACTATGATGGTAAGATATATTGCTTGATTGCTAATTACTACCAAAAAATCAGAAGTAACATAAAACACAAGAGAAATGGGAGGGACATAAGTGAGTCTGGAGAGGTTGTCTGATCATGTGTAGGACGTAAACTACTCCTCTGCTTAAAAGGGGTTTTCCACTAGTTTTGTTGTTTGTTGTTGTTTTAGATTTCCCATGAACAAAATATTCTTCTCTCCAGTTCCGATTTTATTTTCTGTTATGTCTGCGGCCTGTGAAGTTGTACCTGTGTCACAGTCCAGTCCACGCCTGAAATACCATGGACAGGTTCACACAGACCCCCATTCTGACAGCGTGTGTTTCTGCATTAGAGGCCATAGCGCCCCCTAGGATACGCTGGAGAAATATTCAGAGAATATCAGGACAAGACAAGAACTACACTCCCTCCTGTGCTACTCAGCAACAACAGAGTGTAACACAGACAACAGACAGTGCACAGCTCTGATCTGTCTATCTGTCTCTTACACACACAGACACATATGTACAAGATTGCACTAACCACATTCATGTTTATTTAAGCAACAGTTCATTAAAGAGATGGCAAAGTAGTCTAATTTGGCACAGATATAAAAGAATAATCACGTTTCTCTGGGTAATTTAGATTGAGAAAACAATAAGTAAGGCGTCTTTGATTCCCCTGTTTATTTATTTGCTTCCTTGCCAGATCCAGCGACACGGAACACAGAGAACGAGCTACTTATAGTTTTCTGTAAACATTCAACAAGAGGAACTTAAGTGGTGGTATGTCCAAGTACGCGCAGGAGGCTAAAGAGGAGAGGACTTAACGCATGCAGCAATGGAAATCCCCGCTTGCAATCCAGCTGAATTGCTGATAAAGGGAGAGATTACGATTAGGAGAAACTCTGCCTCTGTGTCCTGGGAATACAGGCCTGTGATCATCAGAGGTCTCACACTGAGGAAATGGAGAATTTGTTACTTAAATATACAGTGAAAAATTGTGAAAAATACTCTTGTTTTAGTGGTCCTTTCTCATTCTCCAGTTAGGCCTACTGTTTCTGAAGAACTCATTAGGGCCAATGGTTCTCACTGATACATGTCAGCGTTGACCTTTGTACATGAAAGAAATGAGAAAAGGTCTAATATTTTGATACCATTTAGCTCAAAGTGAAATGATTAAGTGCCTCTTGTAATTTAGTGGATAGTAAAAAGAAAGTGTCAGAACGTATTCTATTTCCTCTATGAAAGTCATAACTTGACGTGACTTAAAACCAAAGTTTTTTTACTTTAACCTCATTTGCTCCATGTCTGTCCAAATGTATTTCTTTTACTGTATATCAGACTATAATGAAATTAATTTTAATTAAATTCTTCACATATCATTGACAGAAGATGCACCAAGTAAACTTTAAAAAAGTTAGGTGGTACCATAAACAATCAGAACTGTTGAGTCACTGCTTCTCGGCAGAAGATAATTAATTGAAACAATCAAAGACATCAGTTTAGTGTTACCTTGTTGGCAGGACTGTCCCATCCTACCAGGGGCACAGATACATACACTTCCCAGTTGGTGGGTGGCAACACGTCTTCATTCACACAAAAGCACAAATACAAAAAGCTATGAAAATAAATAACTTTGCTTCGTAAGCCTTGTGGGTTGTCTCCGTCGTGATTGACCAGAATTTTCCAATACAAAAAAGATTCTGATATGATCAACATCACAGAAAATGTCACTTTAAATACTGATAGAGAGGCGCAGAAAGACTCTTTCATCTTAGAGTACAAACAGGTGTAGGGTTTCCTGACTTACTCAAGCTGCAGTCAGCTCCAATGAAGCCAGGAGGACAGTAGCAAGTCCCAGTTCTGAAGTCACAGCGACCACCGTTGATGCAGCTGCATCTGGACTTACAGTTTGGACCAAAAGTCCCTGCTCGACATCCTGGAGACAAACCAGAGTGAAAAGAAGGACAGAGAATAAAAAAAGGAGTGGAAAGGTCATTCTCGTTATATTATTTGATTGATATTGTTATTTTACTTGCAGGATACAGTGGACAGGTTAGCAGAACAATGTGCTTAAGGGAAATTATATGTAAAAACTTTAAAAACACGTAAAACCTCAACATAAACACACAAACTGGAAAACAAGAAATATAATATATTGAGAAATATTTGGAATAAGACACGCTGAAATGTCACAAAAACATTGCAAAAAACAAACAAAAAACCAGCTGGGTCACCATCTGACCCACAGATGCATCCAAGGGCTATTTTCATTGATTTTTTTCTATATTCAAAATATATGTTTGCACACAAAAAATGAGTGGATGAACGCTCAAAAAAGCTCAGATACGGCCTTAAAATGCCCACATTCAGTAGTTTGTGGGAACAAGGACAAAGACCATTTCCCTTTCCTTCCTCAGATTACTCTGTGAACATACTGGGACATTCAGCATTGACTGGCAATAAAACTGAGACTCGCAACAACTTTCCCTGGTGCCCAAACCCAGATGGACGCACAGGGACATTCTTTCACACACTCTTTCAGCATACATACGTATAGGCTCATCACAATAATGAATGGAGTCCACAGACAATCAGTCATAGCAAACAAGATGAATCTGTGAACCGAACATGTTTTTCGGGTGAGACTGCAGCACTCAGCTACTCAGTCAGGCAGCAGCAGGCAGCGTGGGGGACAGATAAGAAAGGACTCCAGACTAAAGAGGCAATTACGGCGCTGTCATTATGCATGTCTGCTTTCCAAAGGCCCTTATCCGCCGCCGAGGAGACAAAAACAATGCCTTCTGTTTTACTTGGCAACTGGTGTGTAACATTTATCAGATGTCTGGGGAGTGTGTGAGGAGAGGAAGGGAGCTGAGGTGGTGGTGGTGGTGGGGGGTAGAAGGAGTGGTGAAGCTGCTCATATGCGGGTATGGTCTAAATAATGAAACATTAGCATAAAGTCTTGTGACAGTGAGGGTTTAGTGCTGGTGTAAAGTGCTTTTGCTGGAATTGAAATAAATGGTAATCTTCCCCTGGAGGACAAGGGGGAAGAAAATTGATTAGCATTAACAGAATCATTCTGGGTGATCACTTCACTCCCATGATGCCTTTTCTTCCTGGTGGGATGGCTGTGTTTCAGGGTGACAGTGTCTCAAGGCACATAAGTCAGCCAGACGGTTTTAAGTGTCAGTGATATTAGCCATTCTGACTAACTGGCTATGCATGAGGGGCATCTACATTTCTACAAGTATTTAGTTTGAAGTATTCAGCAGCTATCTCTCGCCTAACCATCAAAATACAAAACTCAGAAGGGAACATCTTAAGTTTTGTTTCTCTGAGACAGATTTTCTTTTCGTTCCTACGTTTCTCGCAGCCAGGTCCTGTGAGTCCTCCCCGTCTCATGGTGACAGGACACTCCAGCCTGGCACTGACACCGTTGGGCACAGGAAGCACCGTAGGACCCAGGAAGGCAGGCTGGTCGACATACACATGCAGGCACACAATCACTATACTCTCATGTTCAAAGCTCCTCTATTGTCCGTTTCATCCCGTTGCTATTTCCTCTGCCCTATGCACACTTACGTTTGTCACACCTGGCTCCCCTCCAGCCTGGCTCACACTCACAGCGGCCCGTCACATGGTGGCAACTCGTACTATGGACGCAGTCACAACTCCGCTCGCAGCCCTCTCCAAAGAATCCCTTAGAACAGGCTTCAGACAAAACACACAAACGTTAGTGTTCAGCATGCAACATTAGANTTAGGACCACAAAATGGCTGTGGCAAGAGGAAAGTCTTGAATAAGCCTGCAGAATGACAGACTAAGAGCTTTAGTGGGCATTTCACTGGATTCATTAAAACAACGGCATGAAATCCTCAAGAAACTTTAGCATGAGAGCACTGATTGCTTTTCTCCTAAAGAGTCTTCCGAGGTATGTTCTCCCTCTCCTAATGTTGATGGCTAAAAACACGTGGGTGCGTTTATCCAGAATAGAGCTCAATTAAACCATGTGTGCCAAAGGGCGCTCTTGTCCTCCATCCTTCCCCCACCCTTACCCATCCCTGAAAAAGTCATTGGCACTGTCTGCTTATAGAGATAATTGTTCACAAACACATCATAGTTGTGTTTAAGGAGAGGATGTCGTGATGGGCTGCAGTGAGGGCCTCCCTCACACCCCGTTTTAATGATGTGGCTTCCATTACCCAGAATGCAGTGTGGTCCTGCCCAGCCGGCGGTGCATAGACAGGCTCCTNGCACTGGCTTTATGTTAGGTGCAGCTGCAGGCTCTGGTTACACCCTCTCCACCCTCTCAATGTCCCGCTGCAGGATGAAGCAGACAGCTGTGAGAATTTGATAATATTCCTTGTGCACATTCTTCTATCATTCAGTTTGGTCTTAGAAGAGTGAGCAGCTTCCACACTGAGAAGTTCAGAGGAGAATTTCATCGCCATGTCCATCCGGAGGCTTAGGAGCAACCCGAAAACACTTGGGGATGTCAATATGGTGACAGAGGAGCTGAGGAATCTTTATTATAAGAGGCTGCTGCCCATAGAAAAATACTATTCTTTCCATCTCTTTCATTCTCCGAGCTATGAGGATGCAGACTTTGACAACAAACCGATGGTCTTGGTGATGGGTCAGTACTCAACGGGAAAGACGACCTTTATCAGGTAGGAATCAGAATTTCCAGCCTTCATGCATTTTTAATACTCTGCATGTGCTCTTGCATTGATGTGTTGGGGATAATAATGTTGGTAATGGTGGTTCTGGACTTGCTTGGCTTCAGGTATCTCATAGAACAAGATTTTCCTGGTAGCAGAGTTGGACCAGAACCAACCACTGACTGCTTCACTGCTCTCATGTATGGAGAGGTGGAAGGAATCATCCCTGGCAATGTTTTCTAAAAAATGCTTTTATTGTTCTGCCAATAATATGAAATGTTCAGTTTGCCTCTGGGATGTGATTCTTGGCCATTTGTTTAGAAGAACAGTAGAAAAGTATAAGCAACACATAAAGTACACTGATAAAATCCAAGTGAATTTCTCAACTTTCGACACAAAAAGAGTGATGAAAATGGACAAGTCAGAGAAGTTTGAGATATGGGTTGATCAAAAGGGGCTAAAACACAACATACTGTAATGCCATGATAATACTATGTAATGTGCATTCTCAGAAGCGTGTTTCTAAAACTGACAGCTTCTGACAATCTCCTCTTATGATTACCAGCCTGACTCGGGTTCAAGCCAAAGACAGCCATTAATCATGGAGCTGGATGGGAACAATGGAGCTTTGCTTTCTAACCCAGTAGTGGACATCCTTGGCCTCAGGCTGTGCTCTTACTGTGGGCCCTGGCCTCGCTCCAGTAGCAGACAGATTGATTCCCTCTTGTGATCTGGAGCCCATAAACAACCCAGCCCTCCACACAGAGGAGCCTACAGGTTTTGATACATGGCCCTGGATCAATGCACACTGGGAGCTATCTCATGTCTCTCTAAAACTAGACCATGGGTTAAACACTGTTAACATTATCCACTTTACATGTGTGTGATCTGGTCATAAATTCTTTTTTTTTTTTTGGTCTTGTTTCCAGGCACATATCTTGGCCAGAGCGCTGTTTATTTTTTACAGTGGACAAAATCAAATATTCAGGTCCCAAAACTTTTAGATTTGGTGGCAGAAAGTAAAAGAAAACAGGTTGTCCTCAGAATAAGCACCAGAGGAACTGATTTTAGTAAAAACTGCAGTGACAATATGTGCTGAAAAAAATACGAAGTCTTGTCTCTCTTGTAATTTCTATTCAGCATCTGCAAATGACATCACAGTCAAATGAATGAGATGAGCAAATGAGCACAGAACACAGGAGAGGACAGTTTTTTATTCACACTGGCAACTGCTGAGGTCAGGGAGGACGTTGGTTATATATTATCTCAAGCTGCAGACAAAAACATCTTTAGTATAAGACAATGGAGTAATTCAGGCCATCTTATCTTGTCTTGTCCTCGAACACTGTCCTGTCATTTTCTGCTGCCAGGGAGATTTTCAGGACCCTGTGTACTTTGTACTGTGGTGAAGCAGAAAATGTGAAGAAGTCACCAACACTCTTTCTGCATCTTGTTTTATAACACGCTGTTAGTGCTTTAGTTAATGTTCAAGGATAGGACAAGATAAGATGGCCTGAATTACTCTGTTGGCTCCTGAAAAGATGTTTTTGTCCCAGTTTGAGATAATGTGTAACTTCCCAGATAAAAACTGATATCGCCTGTGTTCTGTGCTCATTTGCCCAACTCATTGACTTGACTNTGCCCAGGGAATGCCACTCCCTGGCGCCCCTGGCTTGGACAAATCAGCTCTGGCCATGGGCCACAGCAGTGCTGGGCTGGCTGATTACTTTGGGGCCAGTCGCCACCATGGCGGCCTCACATTCCCTGCTGCCCCAGCATTTCCCTTTAGCTTTCCTGGCCTCTTTCCCTCTGGACTCTACCACCGGCCACCGCTCATTCCTGCCACCTCTCCTGTCAGACAACCAGCCCATGCGACTGTTGCTGGGCATGGTGCAGAGCTGAGTAAGAGTCCACTGCTGCCTCCAAGCCCTGGAGTTCAGGAGTCCAGAGAGCTCCTCAAGGCTCTTCGCAAAGATGGCGGTGTACTTGGCAACATGATGCCAGGTTCAGAGCTCCACGCTCAGAGCTCCTCGTCCTCCA
>JBBMOC010001314.1:5000-7500 GCA_037975185.1 Centropyge bicolor | reverse complement strand
AGACAGTCAGGCAGACAGACAGACACACAGACAGACAGTCAGTCAGACAGACAGATGGACAAATGGACAGACAGTCAGACAGACAGTCAGACAGACAGACAGACAGACACACGGACAGACAGACAGATGGACAAATGGACAGACAGTCAGACAGACAGACAGACAGACAGTCAGACAGACAGACAGACGGACAGACAGTCAGACAGACAGTCAGACAGACAGATGGACAAATGGACAGACAGTCAGACAGACAGTCAGACAGACAGTCAGACAGATAGACAGACAGACAGACAGACGGACAGAGAGACAGACAGACAGACACACAGACAGACAGACAGACACACAGACAGTCAGACAGACAGTCAGACAGACAGACAGACAGTCAGACAGACAGACGGACAGACAGACACACAGACAGTCAGACAGACAGTCAGACAGACAGACAGTCAGACAGACAGACGGACAGACAGACAGACAGACAGACAGACAGACACTCGAGCAGACAGACAGACAGACAGACAGACAGACAGACACTCGAGCAGACAGACAGACAGACAGACAGACAGACAGACAGACAGGCACACAGACAGACAGACAGACAGACAGACGGACAGACAGACAGACAGACAGACAGACAGACGACAGACAGGCAGGCAGATGGACAGACAGACAGACAGACAGGCAAACAGACAGGCAGACAGGCAGACAGTCAGACAGACGGACGGAGAGACAGACAGACAGACAGACAGACAGACAGGGTGTATGAATGGCTCTTCAGTCGTCTGTCGCTGACCCTCAGCCTGCAGCTACAAACAGAGGAGTCACTGTGGAGCCGTCACTCACGACCCAGATTATTTGGTTTGGCAGCGTTTTGACCATTAGTGGCGACCGTCGAGCCTCTGCTGTGTGGACATGATGGATGTGTGGCAGAAACTTTTGGCCTGAGCTGTCTCAATTACAGCCTTTTCACCGACTCCCTCTGTGATCATTCACAACACAGGAATCTGCTCTCAGCCTTTTCCTGTGGTGATGAAACTGTTCAGCTCTGCAGCATCAATGAAACGTCAGGAAACATTTCCATGGATCATCAAGTGTTTCTTTCCTGTGGATCCTTCAGCTTCACTCTTACACAACAACCCTAACACTTTCCATGTGATCAGAAGTCACGTTTTTTAATCCACTGTCACAAAGTATTTGTCTGAATTTTTGTGGCAGCAGCAGTTTTCATCAGCTGCTCTTTATTGTCTGTCCAGAGTGTGGAAGGATTTCTCCTTTTCTCAAAGGCGTAAAATGTGTAAAATGTTGGTCAACAATTATTCTGACCGAACTGAGAATTTTGCAGGTTGACAGCTAAAGACAACTGGAGAGGCGTCTGTGTTCAAAGTGAAAATAAAACTGTTTTAAATTGGAGCTGGAAAGATTTTAAAAATATATACACAACTCCAATTTACATAATTTATATAATAAATAATAAATCATCTGGTATCTTTCTCATCATGACTGTCACTTAGAGAGCAGTGGAAAGTAACTAAGTACATTTACTCAATTACTGTACTCTACAACTTTATCATGTCTCGGTTCCACAAAGGAGATGTTTCCCCTCTAAACTTTATATTCATATTTAATTATTGTTGGAGGCTGAAAAGGCAAAACACGCATTTCACAAAAAAGCAAAGATAAAAAAAACAAAAAAATAAATGAGTTTCTTCTTTTCTATCATCAGTATGAATGAGTACTTTTAAGTACATTTCACTGATAATACTTAAGTAGGATTATAAATGCAGGACTTTTACTTGTAATGGAGTATTTTCACATTGCAGTATTGGTACTTTTGTTGAAGTACAACAGCTGAGAACTTCTCCCATTAATGATTGTAGCAGAATATTTGGACACTGACTCAGTTGCATCTTTACTTACAGAACATTTTTACTTTCTTTTCACCCAGTTTTACTTTTACTTTACTTTTCTCGCAGTAACATGTTCAGTCTGAATGAGCTTTAATGGAAGTGAAATAACCCTCAGTCCTGGTTCAGGCTCTGTCGTCTGCTCGAATACAAACACTGAGGTTATGTCTGACTGGAGTAAAATCTGGATTTTCTGACTGTTTTTGTGACGTTCTATAGCTGGATTAAAACACTGGAGAGTGTGAATGTGTGCTGGAGGATGGCGGACCGGTTGGGGGCAGGAACAGGATGTGGAACACTGACTCAGTGATCCATCATCCAGCTGCTGATATCGTGTGTGACCTCTGTCTGCTGCACACGTGTTCAGCTCACAGTGATGAATGTACGATCAACACCTGAGCTGCACATGGAACAATGTTATGTACTTAACAGAAAATACTGTTTATTTCCAGCATTATGATTTTGACCTCATTTGACCAGACTCTAGTTGAATATAAAGCAGATTAAAAATTCAGGTTCTCAGCTGCATCATCCAATCTGATCACGTCTTTTCAGCTGTTTTAAAGCAAAACAAGACAACAGATTGGGCTTTAATT
>JBBMOC010001313.1:0-12639 GCA_037975185.1 Centropyge bicolor | reverse complement strand
TGGTCTTGCTGGTAGACGCACACACTCAGTGTCACTCGGCTAGATGTCCGTATGGCCGTCTGCGGTGCGTTCAAGGACCGTGGCAGTGTGGTAATTCACATGTATAGTGATTTGCTGAACAGTCTTAAAGGAACAGTATTTAGAGATGACCTTTTGTACAGCCGCCCCCAAATTTGATGTGCAAATTTGTCACTGATGGGACTCTTCAGTACTAAATCTTAGTACCATCTTGTGGTAGAGCTGGAAGCATGATGAGCCGCGCCACTGGGCGAGTGTAGGTCCGATCCTTGACTTGGATGACTGCGGTCCTAACCCGACCATCGGCCCCAGGTATGACTGTTTTCACTGTTCCTACTTGCCAGAGAGCTCTTGGAATTTGCTGATCAACAATGAGGACCACAGTTCCCACAGTGATGTCATCCTTCTCTGTGCGCCATTTCTGCCGTGCCTGTAAGGTGGGCAGGAAGTGCCGTATGTAGTGCTTCCAGAAATGGTCAGCCAAGACTTGAGTGTGTCTCCATCTCTTGCGACTGAGCAGCTCTGACTCTGGGTAGACTACTGGTGGTAGAGAGCAGTCTGGCCGCCCCATCAACAGGGAGTTGGGTGTGACCGGATCCGGGTCTGCAAGGTCTGTGGAGATGTAACCCAAGGGCCTGGAGTTAAGGATGCTCTCCACCTCAAGCAAGACGGTCCTCAGCACCTCCTCTGACACAGTTTGAGCTCCCAATGTGGTGCGCAGAGCAGTCTTCACGGATCGGACCTCTCTTTCCCAAGACCCACCAAAATGGGGAGCGTTAGGGGGATTAAAGCGGAAACGGATCTGTTGTTCCGCCAGCTGTTCTTGAATGGCTGGCTCCATGGCTTTGAATGCCTCATGCAGCTCCTTACTTCCACCTTTAAAGTTGGTGCCTTGATCCGACAGGAGCTCAAAAGGCTTCCCTCGACGAGCTACAAACCGTCGGAGCGACATCAGGAATGAATCAGCGTCCATGTTCACCACCAGATCGAGATGGACTGCTCGCGTAGTAAGACACTTGAAAAGGTTGCCCCACCTCTTCTCATTTCGTCGTCCGACTTTGATGAGCATAGGGCCGAAGCAGTCCATGCCGGTTGAGTAGAAGGCAGGTCGAAAGAGCCTCAAACTTGAAGGGGGAAGATCTGCCATTCTCGGGACCGCTGGCTGACCTCTCCACTTCTTACACTCGGAACAGTGGTGTTGATGTTTCCTCACTGCTTCTCTGCCTCTCAGAATCCAGTACTTCCTGCGGAGCTCTGCAAAGACGCGTTCAGCTCCAGGATGATGCAGCTGAGCGTCACAGTGCTGGATTAGGAGCTTGGTGACTGGATGAGAAGGGTCTAGAAGTATGGGATGCAGAACTTCAGGGCTCAAGACGTCACACCTGCGGAGTCTACCTCCTACTCTAATCAGGTCAGAGGACTTGTCGTACTCAGGAGCGAGAGTAAGCAGTCTGCTGCTGGATGGGATGGTCTTTCCAGCTTTGAGAAGTACAAACTCTCCTGGAAAGCTCTCCATCTGGGCATGTCTCAGCAGGGTGTGCTAGGCCCTTTGGAAGTCGTCAGCAGTTGGAGGATCGGTGATAGTGGCCGCCCCGTGCAGCGATTGTGTGGTGGCCTTCAGGAGTTCCTGGTAGGTGCTGAACTGTTGGATGTCGGGTATTGATGAACTGTTTGAGCCCACCAACACGCCACAGAACACTGTCTTTCTCAGCTCACCTGCTTCCTCTGCGAGTTCTCCAACAGGTGCCTTAGGCCAGTAGTCGGCCTGCAGCTGAAGAAAGGATGGCCCCCGACTCCATCTGTTATCTCCAGCAAGCTGAACCAGTGGTTTACCTCTGGTGATGTCGTCGGCGGGATTGGACCCTGAGTCGATGTAGCGCCAGGATGTTGGGTCAGAGAGCTCTTGTATTTCTGCGACTCTGGTTCCGACGAAAACCTTATATCTGCATGAATCTGAATGGAGCCAGGTGAGCACTGTAGTTGAATCTGTCCAATACACCACTTCCTGGATGTCGAGAGTGAGCTCTTTTTTCAGGACAGAAGCTAACTGTGCTCCTGTTAGAGCTCCACACAGTTCCAGCCTGGGGATTGAAAGTTGCTTCTTCGGCGCCACTCTTGACCTGGCAGCCAGGAAGGCCACACAGACTTGTCCTTCACCTCTGTCTGTGCGCAGATAAGCTACGGACCCATATGCCCGCTCAGAAGCATCGCAGAACACATGAATACTCCGAGTGCTGTCACTGCAGTCCAAACTTGGGTCGGTGTAGCATCTTGGCAGGGTTATTTGCGACAGCTGGGACAGTTCGCTTTCCCACACAGACCAGGCTTGGAACAGAGGTTCTGGTAAGTGTGGATCGTCCCATCCTCTTTTCTTATCCCAGAGGTGTTGCACGATGACTTTGGCTCTGGTCGTGTATGGGAAAAGGAAGCCAAGAGGGTCGTACTGCTGGGCAAGCAGCCGATAGATGTTGCGCATGGTTGGCTCTGGACTTTTGCTCTGGTGGCGTTTGTACCGGAGTGTATCAGACTTGCACTGCCACACGAGTCCAAGAGTGCGTTCTTGGGGATCTGCTGACTCTTGGGAGAACCAGAGTACGCTGCTCTCTGACCGGGACTCAACTGGTAAGTGGCTGATGACTGCAGGAACGCTACTAGCCCATTGCCTCAGTTCGAATCCGCCTTCCATGAGGACAGACTGCAGGCGGTCCACCAACATCTTAGCCTGCACTTCCGAGGGGAGACTCTGTAAACAGTTGTCAACGTAGAAATTACGTTCCACGGACAGACGTGCATCCTCTTCTGTTGAGGTGTGCTTCTGAACATGATACTGAAGGGCAAAGACTGCACAGCATGGGCTGCATGTAGTCCCAAAGGGGAGCACCTGCCATTTGTAGACCGTAGGTTTCTGATCTACCTTCATGTCTCGCCACAGGAAGCAGAGGAAGGGTTTGTCCTCCTCCAGCAGACGAACCTGATGGAACATTCCCTTCACATCGCTGCTGATAGCGACTGGATGTTCTCTGAACCTGAGGAGGACTCCCAACAAACTGGCTCCCAGTGTGGGCCCCGGCAGGAGGTGGTCGTTCAAGCTCTGACCCTTGAATGTGAAGGAGCAGTTGAAGACTATCCTGTCTTTACCGTTGTGTTGCACCATGTGGTGCGGGATGAACCATGAGTGGTTGTTCTTTGCAGCCTCGGCAGGTGACACAGGTGTGACATAACCAGCGTCGAGGAGTTTGTTGATCTCCTTGGAGTAGGCCACTGCCCTTTTGGGGTCTCTGGCTAGCCGCCTCTCTGTCCCACGTAGCTGAGCCAGAACAGCCTCTGGTGTGGCATGGAGCGGAGGAAGATTCTCCTTCCACAGTAATGGGGTGGCGTAACGTTTCACTCCATCCACTGTGACTCTGATTGTTTTCTCCTCAAGCCTTCGTATGGCCTCAGCATCTTGTCTGGACCTGGTAATGAGCCGCTCGCTCCGGTATGGTAAGGTGTCCAGTTGCCACAGTTTCTCCACATGGCTGAAGAGCTCGGCTTCTGGTGAGGCACAGGAGGTGAAAAGGCACTGCTGGGGTGTCAACCGGTGACGCAGGAACCGTGAGGGGCCTTGTAGTGTCCACCCGAGTCTGGTGTGCACAGCTGCAGGTCCGCCAGGGGGACCCAGACGTACTGGCTCCACTGGAGTGATAAGATGGGGATTGTCTGACCCGATGAGCAGCAATGGCTGTGCCTCCCTTATGTCCGGCAGTGGCAGGTCCTTGAGATGACGGTACCTCTCCTGTAGAGCTCCTACTGGGTAAGTATGGCGGGCAAGGCCAAGTTCCTTGGCAGTGAAGGCTCTGTGGATTTGGAAGGATTTGCCAGGCTGTGATGCTGGAGCTACAGAGAATGACACGGTGGCGCCATGGATGGTGCAAACCTCTTGCCTGACAGTGCGGAGTGCTAGCTCCTCAGGTTCTCCTTGAAGCCCCAAGCGATCAGCTGCTTCGTGTAAGAGAATGGTACGCTCTGAACCATCGTCCAATATGGCGTAAGTCTCAATCGTCTTGGCACCGCTCTTAAGGAGGACACGACTCAACTTGAGTAGAACCTGGCTGCTATTGGTTGGTCTGTCTACGTAGAGCGTCTCGGAGATGGAGCTTACTAAGCAGGTGCTTTCTTCAGTTGAGATGGGCTTAGCAGGCGCTGTTGCACTTTGGCTGGTGTTGACCTCATGAAGAACCTCAAGGTGCCGTCGTTCACACTGTTTGCACTTAGCTTTGAGGTTACACTTGGCCGCTTGGTGCTCACGGCCGCATCTCCAGCACCTCTTGTTTGACTTGATCCACTCTGTCTTCTGGTTCCTCGACAAGAGTTTGAAGTTATTGCACTGGTTCAAGTAGTGCTGCACAGTGTCGCAAAATAGACAGTATTTCTTTGGTTTCTCCTGTGTGGCAGTTGTGTCTGTCTCTGACTTTCTCTTCTGTTCGCTGCCGTGGAGAATAGTCGTGGCCTTATGAGACATGTACTCAGGACGCCTCTCCTTCCGTGTAGCTGGTTTCTCTCTGACTGAGTGGTCACAGTACTGGTCTCCGATGACCTGGACACGCACCTCATACTCCAGCCAGTCAGCTAGGTCCAGCAGTGTTGGTACAGGAGTGTGGATGGGGTTCATGAATCTCTGGAAGTTGGCTCTTAGGTCGTATGGCAACTTGGCTAAGAGGCGAGATACGTGTGAGCCACACTTCAGCTCCGTTCGACCTTGTTCTCCCAGCTGATGCAACATGCCCACTAGTGCACGGACCTGGAGAGCAAATGACTTAAAGGATCTGATGTCACCACTCCTGATGTTGGGTGCATCCATCAGCTGACTGATCCTTTTCAAGGCCAGATGCTGAGGCTGACCGTACATCTCAGTAAGTGCTCTCATAGTGTCACTGAACGGGAGTAGACTGTTACTGTATGAATCAGCAATGAGCAGCGCTTCTTCACACTTGAGGTGATCAGTCAGTATCTGATACTTGAAGTGTTCTGGAGCCTCAGGTGGGAGAATGTTGTCCAGAGCTAACTTCAATCTTGCAAACTCACGTGGGTCCTCATGCACGAGATCAGGGATTGTTGGTTGTGGACCACGATAAATCTCTGCTGGTCGGGGTCTGTTGAAGGAGACTGGGGTCCGAGGCCGCTCATCTGGATGCGGGCGATCGGGTGAGTAGCGCCAAGAATCACCATGGTAGCGGTTATCCCAGTGCCTGTACTGATCAGTATGACTATAGTAGTCATGTCCATGAGGAGGGCGGTAGCTGTTGTCATGGCGATCAGGGGAAGGGTACCTGTGGTCTTGTCTGTAGTAGGCGTCATCATAGTCGGCTCTCAGACTGGGCCGTCTATGGGTTCTGGCAAACTGACTGTAACTGCTGACATGCTGATCATAATCATCAACAACATGGGGATGATGCCTGCTGTCAGAGTGTAGAGTGCGTTGTTCTCGATGGCGGTGCTCTGATGATCCCTCAGCGGTTGGCTGGTGAGATGAGGGAAACTTCTCTCCCTTGGTCGTGTGCGGAAGGAAGTCTTGTGACTGAGGGGATGACTCACCGGAGGATGATGATGATGACTGTGTTGTGCCCTTACTTTGCAGCCCTGCTCCCTTTAGACTGCGAGTGAGCTCCTCTATCTGTCCATGTTGACTGTCCAGTTGGTGTGGAGACTCATCCCTGGCTGGCACCTGTGAGGCACTGTCATGCTGATGTGGGTCCTCGTGACCACTGGATGGCACCAGCTTACTAGCGTGCGCAGGTGTGGATGATGTCTTGTCCTCACGCAGTCCGGACTGTGACATGCTGCGATGTGGGGCTAGTGCAGGGGAACTGGAGATGACTTGAGTAAGGCGTTGCACATCTCGTCGCAGTTGGTCATGTTCCTCTCTCATTGAATGGATGTACTGAAGAACCTCAGGAGGAGTAGTCTGTCTGGCCTGCACATCATATGGGAGGTGCTGCTTAGCAGAGTAGCTCACCTCATAGTCCTGAAAATATGATGGCAGTTGGCTGCGTCGGCGCGGGCGATCAGACTCTCTGTGTAGGTCACTCCTTTCCATGCTGAATGTATTGGCTGAAGTGGTTGCTCTGATCCGGCTCGAAGGACCAAAAATTGTATGAGACTATATGGACTGTATGATCTTGGTGGTAGCAAACACTTCAGTGTGTCGGTTAGGGCACATGAGCAGGTTGGTGGAGAAGGAGGAAAGGAGTCCAATAATGGGTTCAACCTTTTATATAATTTTCCTGAATGAACAACATGCACGTGTGTGTGTGGTCTTGCTGGTAGACGCACACACTCAGTGTCACTCGGCTAGATGTCCGTATGGCCGTCTGCGGTGCGTTCAAGGACCGTGGCAGTGTGGTAATTCACATGTATAGTGATTTGCTGAACAGTCTTAAAGGAACAGTATTTAGAGATGACCTTTTGTACAGCCGCCCCCAAATTTGATGTGCAAATTTGTCACTGATGGGACTCTTCAGTACTAAATCTTAGTACCATCTTGTGGTAGAGCTGGAAGCATGATGAGCCGCGCCACTGGGCGAGTGTAGGTCCGATCCTTGACTTGGATGACTGCGGTCCTAACCCGACCATCGGCCCCAGGTATGACTGTTTTCACTGTTCCTACTTGCCAGAGAGCTCTTGGAATTTGCTGATCAACAATGAGGACCACAGTTCCCACAGTGATGTCATCCTTCTCTGTGCGCCATTTCTGCCGTGCCTGTAAGGTGGGCAGGAAGTGCCGTATGTAGTGCTTCCAGAAATGGTCAGCCAAGACTTGAGTGTGTCTCCATCTCTTGCGACTGAGCAGCTCTGACTCTGGGTAGACTACTGGTGGTAGAGAGCAGTCTGGCCGCCCCATCAACAGGGAGTTGGGTGTGACCGGATCCGGGTCTGCAAGGTCTGTGGAGATGTAACCCAAGGGCCTGGAGTTAAGGATGCTCTCCACCTCAAGCAAGACGGTCCTCAGCACCTCCTCTGACACAGTTTGAGCTCCCAATGTGGTGCGCAGAGCAGTCTTCACGGATCGGACCTCTCTTTCCCAAGACCCACCAAAATGGGGAGCGTTAGGGGGATTAAAGCGGAAACGGATCTGTTGTTCCGCCAGCTGTTCTTGAATGGCTGGCTCCATGGCTTTGAATGCCTCATGCAGCTCCTTACTTCCACCTTTAAAGTTGGTGCCTTGATCCGACAGGAGCTCAAAAGGCTTCCCTCGACGAGCTACAAACCGTCGGAGCGACATCAGGAATGAATCAGCGTCCATGTTCACCACCAGATCGAGATGGACTGCTCGCGTAGTAAGACACTTGAAAAGGTTGCCCCACCTCTTCTCATTTCGTCGTCCGACTTTGATGAGCATAGGGCCGAAGCAGTCCATGCCGGTTGAGTAGAAGGCAGGTCGAAAGAGCCTCAAACTTGAAGGGGGAAGATCTGCCATTCTCGGGACCGCTGGCTGACCTCTCCACTTCTTACACTCGGAACAGTGGTGTTGATGTTTCCTCACTGCTTCTCTGCCTCTCAGAATCCAGTACTTCCTGCGGAGCTCTGCAAAGACGCGTTCAGCTCCAGGATGATGCAGCTGAGCGTCACAGTGCTGGATTAGGAGCTTGGTGACTGGATGAGAAGGGTCTAGAAGTATGGGATGCAGAACTTCAGGGCTCAAGACGTCACACCTGCGGAGTCTACCTCCTACTCTAATCAGGTCAGAGGACTTGTCGTACTCAGGAGCGAGAGTAAGCAGTCTGCTGCTGGATGGGATGGTCTTTCCAGCTTTGAGAAGTACAAACTCTCCTGGAAAGCTCTCCATCTGGGCATGTCTCAGCAGGGTGTGCTAGGCCCTTTGGAAGTCGTCAGCAGTTGGAGGATCGGTGATAGTGGCCGCCCCGTGCAGCGATTGTGTGGTGGCCTTCAGGAGTTCCTGGTAGGTGCTGAACTGTTGGATGTCGGGTATTGATGAACTGTTTGAGCCCACCAACACGCCACAGAACACTGTCTTTCTCAGCTCACCTGCTTCCTCTGCGAGTTCTCCAACAGGTGCCTTAGGCCAGTAGTCGGCCTGCAGCTGAAGAAAGGATGGCCCCCGACTCCATCTGTTATCTCCAGCAAGCTGAACCAGTGGTTTACCTCTGGTGATGTCGTCGGCGGGATTGGACCCTGAGTCGATGTAGCGCCAGGATGTTGGGTCAGAGAGCTCTTGTATTTCTGCGACTCTGGTTCCGACGAAAACCTTATATCTGCATGAATCTGAATGGAGCCAGGTGAGCACTGTAGTTGAATCTGTCCAATACACCACTTCCTGGATGTCGAGAGTGAGCTCTTTTTTCAGGACAGAAGCTAACTGTGCTCCTGTTAGAGCTCCACACAGTTCCAGCCTGGGGATTGAAAGTTGCTTCTTCGGCGCCACTCTTGACCTGGCAGCCAGGAAGGCCACACAGACTTGTCCTTCACCTCTGTCTGTGCGCAGATAAGCTACGGACCCATATGCCCGCTCAGAAGCATCGCAGAACACATGAATACTCCGAGTGCTGTCACTGCAGTCCAAACTTGGGTCGGTGTAGCATCTTGGCAGGGTTATTTGCGACAGCTGGGACAGTTCGCTTTCCCACACAGACCAGGCTTGGAACAGAGGTTCTGGTAAGTGTGGATCGTCCCATCCTCTTTTCTTATCCCAGAGGTGTTGCACGATGACTTTGGCTCTGGTCGTGTATGGGAAAAGGAAGCCAAGAGGGTCGTACTGCTGGGCAAGCAGCCGATAGATGTTGCGCATGGTTGGCTCTGGACTTTTGCTCTGGTGGCGTTTGTACCGGAGTGTATCAGACTTGCACTGCCACACGAGTCCAAGAGTGCGTTCTTGGGGATCTGCTGACTCTTGGGAGAACCAGAGTACGCTGCTCTCTGACCGGGACTCAACTGGTAAGTGGCTGATGACTGCAGGAACGCTACTAGCCCATTGCCTCAGTTCGAATCCGCCTTCCATGAGGACAGACTGCAGGCGGTCCACCAACATCTTAGCCTGCACTTCCGAGGGGAGACTCTGTAAACAGTTGTCAACGTAGAAATTACGTTCCACGGACAGACGTGCATCCTCTTCTGTTGAGGTGTGCTTCTGAACATGATACTGAAGGGCAAAGACTGCACAGCATGGGCTGCATGTAGTCCCAAAGGGGAGCACCTGCCATTTGTAGACCGTAGGTTTCTGATCTACCTTCATGTCTCGCCACAGGAAGCAGAGGAAGGGTTTGTCCTCCTCCAGCAGACGAACCTGATGGAACATTCCCTTCACATCGCTGCTGATAGCGACTGGATGTTCTCTGAACCTGAGGAGGACTCCCAACAAACTGGCTCCCAGTGTGGGCCCCGGCAGGAGGTGGTCGTTCAAGCTCTGACCCTTGAATGTGAAGGAGCAGTTGAAGACTATCCTGTCTTTACCGTTGTGTTGCACCATGTGGTGCGGGATGAACCATGAGTGGTTGTTCTTTGCAGCCTCGGCAGGTGACACAGGTGTGACATAACCAGCGTCGAGGAGTTTGTTGATCTCCTTGGAGTAGGCCACTGCCCTTTTGGGGTCTCTGGCTAGCCGCCTCTCTGTCCCACGTAGCTGAGCCAGAACAGCCTCTGGTGTGGCATGGAGCGGAGGAAGATTCTCCTTCCACAGTAATGGGGTGGCGTAACGTTTCACTCCATCCACTGTGACTCTGATTGTTTTCTCCTCAAGCCTTCGTATGGCCTCAGCATCTTGTCTGGACCTGGTAATGAGCCGCTCGCTCCGGTATGGTAAGGTGTCCAGTTGCCACAGTTTCTCCACATGGCTGAAGAGCTCGGCTTCTGGTGAGGCACAGGAGGTGAAAAGGCACTGCTGGGGTGTCAACCGGTGACGCAGGAACCGTGAGGGGCCTTGTAGTGTCCACCCGAGTCTGGTGTGCACAGCTGCAGGTCCGCCAGGGGGACCCAGACGTACTGGCTCCACTGGAGTGATAAGATGGGGATTGTCTGACCCGATGAGCAGCAATGGCTGTGCCTCCCTTATGTCCGGCAGTGGCAGGTCCTTGAGATGACGGTACCTCTCCTGTAGAGCTCCTACTGGGTAAGTATGGCGGGCAAGGCCAAGTTCCTTGGCAGTGAAGGCTCTGTGGATTTGGAAGGATTTGCCAGGCTGTGATGCTGGAGCTACAGAGAATGACACGGTGGCGCCATGGATGGTGCAAACCTCTTGCCTGACAGTGCGGAGTGCTAGCTCCTCAGGTTCTCCTTGAAGCCCCAAGCGATCAGCTGCTTCGTGTAAGAGAATGGTACGCTCTGAACCATCGTCCAATATGGCGTAAGTCTCAATCGTCTTGGCACCGCTCTTAAGGAGGACACGACTCAACTTGAGTAGAACCTGGCTGCTATTGGTTGGTCTGTCTACGTAGAGCGTCTCGGAGATGGAGCTTACTAAGCAGGTGCTTTCTTCAGTTGAGATGGGCTTAGCAGGCGCTGTTGCACTTTGGCTGGTGTTGACCTCATGAAGAACCTCAAGGTGCCGTCGTTCACACTGTTTGCACTTAGCTTTGAGGTTACACTTGGCCGCTTGGTGCTCACGGCCGCATCTCCAGCACCTCTTGTTTGACTTGATCCACTCTGTCTTCTGGTTCCTCGACAAGAGTTTGAAGTTATTGCACTGGTTCAAGTAGTGCTGCACAGTGTCGCAAAATAGACAGTATTTCTTTGGTTTCTCCTGTGTGGCAGTTGTGTCTGTCTCTGACTTTCTCTTCTGTTCGCTGCCGTGGAGAATAGTCGTGGCCTTATGAGACATGTACTCAGGACGCCTCTCCTTCCGTGTAGCTGGTTTCTCTCTGACTGAGTGGTCACAGTACTGGTCTCCGATGACCTGGACACGCACCTCATACTCCAGCCAGTCAGCTAGGTCCAGCAGTGTTGGTACAGGAGTGTGGATGGGGTTCATGAATCTCTGGAAGTTGGCTCTTAGGTCGTATGGCAACTTGGCTAAGAGGCGAGATACGTGTGAGCCACACTTCAGCTCCGTTCGACCTTGTTCTCCCAGCTGATGCAACATGCCCACTAGTGCACGGACCTGGAGAGCAAATGACTTAAAGGATCTGATGTCACCACTCCTGATGTTGGGTGCATCCATCAGCTGACTGATCCTTTTCAAGGCCAGATGCTGAGGCTGACCGTACATCTCAGTAAGTGCTCTCATAGTGTCACTGAACGGGAGTAGACTGTTACTGTATGAATCAGCAATGAGCAGCGCTTCTTCACACTTGAGGTGATCAGTCAGTATCTGATACTTGAAGTGTTCTGGAGCCTCAGGTGGGAGAATGTTGTCCAGAGCTAACTTCAATCTTGCAAACTCACGTGGGTCCTCATGCACGAGATCAGGGATTGTTGGTTGTGGACCACGATAAATCTCTGCTGGTCGGGGTCTGTTGAAGGAGACTGGGGTCCGAGGCCGCTCATCTGGATGCGGGCGATCGGGTGAGTAGCGCCAAGAATCACCATGGTAGCGGTTATCCCAGTGCCTGTACTGATCAGTATGACTATAGTAGTCATGTCCATGAGGAGGGCGGTAGCTGTTGTCATGGCGATCAGGGGAAGGGTACCTGTGGTCTTGTCTGTAGTAGGCGTCATCATAGTCGGCTCTCAGACTGGGCCGTCTATGGGTTCTGGCAAACTGACTGTAACTGCTGACATGCTGATCATAATCATCAACAACATGGGGATGATGCCTGCTGTCAGAGTGTAGAGTGCGTTGTTCTCGATGGCGGTGCTCTGATGATCCCTCAGCGGTTGGCTGGTGAGATGAGGGAAACTTCTCTCCCTTGGTCGTGTGCGGAAGGAAGTCTTGTGACTGAGGGGATGACTCACCGGAGGATGATGATGATGACTGTGTTGTGCCCTTACTTTGCAGCCCTGCTCCCTTTAGACTGCGAGTGAGCTCCTCTATCTGTCCATGTTGACTGTCCAGTTGGTGTGGAGACTCATCCCTGGCTGGCACCTGTGAGGCACTGTCATGCTGATGTGGGTCCTCGTGACCACTGGATGGCACCAGCTTACTAGCGTGCGCAGGTGTGGATGATGTCTTGTCCTCACGCAGTCCGGACTGTGACATGCTGCGATGTGGGGCTAGTGCAGGGGAACTGGAGATGACTTGAGTAAGGCGTTGCACATCTCGTCGCAGTTGGTCATGTTCCTCTCTCATTGAATGGATGTACTGAAGAACCTCAGGAGGAGTAGTCTGTCTGGCCTGCACATCATATGGGAGGTGCTGCTTAGCAGAGTAGCTCACCTCATAGTCCTGAAAATATGATGGCAGTTGGCTGCGTCGGCGCGGGCGATCAGACTCTCTGTGTAGGTCACTCCTTTCCATGCTGAATGTATTGGCTGAAGTGGTTGCTCTGATCCGGCTCGAAGGACCAAAAATTGTATGAGACTATATGGACTGTATGATCTTGGTGGTAGCAAACACTTCAGTGTGTCGGTTAGGGCACATGAGCAGGTTGGTGGAGAAGGAGGAAAGGAGTCCAATAATGGGTTCAACCTTTTATATAATTTTCCTGAATGAACAACATGCACGTGTGTGTGTGGTCTTGCTGGTAGACGCAC
>JBBMOC010001312.1:0-12650 GCA_037975185.1 Centropyge bicolor | reverse complement strand
TTCTTCAGAATGGGGCAAAAACAAACAGATGAGAAACAACACAGTTCGTTTTTTCTGCAAAACAGGAAAACAACCAGAACATGTTTATTCCAGACGCAGCAGAAACAGTTGATCATGGTTTTGGCACGGAGACGTCCTCACAGAGCAGGCAGAGCGACGTGTTTCTGATGAACAGAGGACAGACCTGCTCAGCTTCCTGACATCATCACACACAGCTTCTGCAGATCAAAAAAACGAGTTGGTCACAGACTCATTAGTTGGTGTCAGATCGTCCCTGCACCGTCCCACCATCAGACCAGACACAATCATCATTCCATCGTCTCTTCATCTGTGATCGAGTCCTGATGAAGTCCACATCAGAAAACACTGAGGCTGAATCTGCTCGCTCTGACGGCTCCGTCAGGTCATTTCCTGCGTCTGGACAGTCGCTCTGTCTTTGGGACATGTTTTTCATCTTTCTGGTCCTAGTTTGAGGATCAGAGCTTGTCATGACAGCAGCAGCTGGAGAGCTGAGCCTGTTTTTAGGATTCATCACTTTCATTTATAAAACAGTGTTATTTCATTTTCCCCAGACAAACTCATCAAGTTCACTTTCTGCAAATGTTTTCGCCGTTTATGTTTGTTGTTGCTTGTTGTCTAGTTTCTGAGGGTTTGGTTTCTCATAACGCAGCTCGATGAACCAGCCGTGATGATGTTGATGAAGAAGTGAAGGAGGCTTCTGGGAGAAAGACCGAGTCGACAGCCTTCGCTCTCTTTGACTGTCGATGTTGACGTTAGTGTGTCCAGCTGGTGGAGCCTTTCAGTCTGGATTATTTCACCTGTTTCTGAAACAAACCAACATGTTTGATTTTTCCTCCGTTCCTCTGTTCATGAGTGGAATCCTCCCGCTGATGCTGCTGACTCCTCGCTGGAGGCCTTCTTCAGGAGCCGTGGATGAACCACGCCGTGAAGTCACAGTGAAACACACACGCCTGCTCGCTCATTTCCACCACGAGCGTCTCAGACCTGCAGGACGGAGTCTGTACCCCTGGTTCTGGTTTCGATTCTCCTCTGATGTCAGCTCACGCTCCGCCGCCGCCACCGCCGCCGCTCCTCTCCGGCTGAGAGCCAATTATCCTCAGATCAGTTTTGGCAAACCAATTATCTGCGGCGCCACAGGGCGACAGGCGCTGTTAATTGTCTTTCACGAGGCCATAAAAGGTGTTTGTCAACTGGCTGGATGTGAACCTTCTGAAGCCGCCGTGGTTCTCAGAGTTTAATTAAGCCTGGAGGATAAAACACGGCGTCGCCTGTCAGTAAGTCTGATGATGTCACACTGTCTGTGGTTTGACTGAAGAGTCTGGTTCAGTTCACCTGAGTGAATATTAAAGAAGGTGTTGCTTCTTTTTAAGTCATGAATTAAATAATTTCTTGAATATGGTCGTTATCCATCTGAAAACTGTTCTGACCAGACAGGACGTTTGATGTGTCTGCTCATAAACAAAAGAAGAATTTTTTTATAAGGTGTTCGTTTAAAATATACAGCATACATCGTTATGCACAATTCATAGCTGTCAATCTAAGTGGCGCCACTTTGATTGACAACTAGCCACTGACGGTCTAAAGGGCGTCACCCCGGCTAATTCTAGTCACTGAGTTTGGGAAAGAGATCGTCGTGGGGTTAGCCGGCTAGCAACGATATTTAGCATTTAACCTAGCTGGTTAGCCGTAGCTAGTTTGATTATTTCCAATAAAGCGGCTTTTTTCAGCCAATGGCGTTCATTCAGCCGGCCCATAGGACCCGCCTCAGCTCCGCCCTCGCTCCACCTCTTTGTCCATATTTGGAGTAACTGGAGGTAGGCTACCAAGATGGCTACGCACTACGATTTGCTTCATTTTTGCTCTTCAGAAACCTATGGGTGACGTCACGGACACTACGTCCATATTTTATACAGTCTATGGTTTTACTCAGATCTTTTACTGAAGTAAAAGTAGCAATACTGCATTTTAAAAATACTCCTGCATTCAAATATTTGTGAATTTCCCCACTGTGGGACGAATAAAGGCTTATCTTATATTTACAATGAAGTGCAACAGTTTTTGAATCAAAATACGTAAACAAGTCAAAGTCGTCATCATGAGATTAATGGTTATGATATTACTGATGCAGCTGGAGCTCATCGTCATGACGTCAGATTTGCTGGCTAGCTCGTAAACGTTGAGGACCTGCTCGTCACTCTTCTCCTCCGTGTTTCCAGCCTGATGACTGAGGAGGAGGAGGAGCTGACGCTGCTTCATCATCGGCTGCTGCAGACGAGTGTAAACTGGAAACAGTGTGGACAGGACATCAATATTCATCTGCAGCTCCGCTCATGTCAGAGCTCAAATCTTAATCACGCTGTGACACAATATTTGTTGTGCATCTGAGTTTGCTTCCACCAGACGTCACGGCGGGGGGGGGGGGGAGAGAACACGTAGAGCCGGCGAGCGCGCTCCGTCAGCCGAGACACAACGAGCTCTGAAAGGATCTCCCAGCAGGCGAGCGTTCAAGAGCCTCGCAGACCAAATTATACAGCGTGGTTTCATTTGTGGTGGCGAGGGCGAGCCAGCGCCGTCCCTGAACACCATCTGACTCAGCTCAGCCCCAGTAAAAGTGCTCGGGTGTTTGAAAGCACCTCAGTGTGAACGAAACACCTGCTGCTCATGAGTAACAGCTTTTCATTCCAGATCACCTCATTTCCTTCTCTGTGCTTTGAATTCAAACTGGAGACAGGTTTTCAGTCTTCTCTCACTTCACTCATCCAGGTCATGTGACTAAAGGGGCGGAGCTACTGACTGAGTTCCTGCTCTTCTGTCCAATAAGCAAGTTCCTTGTGCGTACCTTGCTCCAGAAGGTGGACGAGTTGGATTCGTTCTCCGGCTACTTGATCCTAACTGTTGCATCCGATCATGAGAAGCTCACCTTCACCAAACCTGCAGAGCTCTCCTTCCAGCTGGTCTGTATCGAGGACCAATCTGTGCCAAGGCCATCCCGGAGCTCCGCCGGTTCAGTGTTACACCAGTGTCCGATTCACAGCTGGAACATCTGCTGGTTGAACTAACTCTGACAGGAGAGACGAGGAGGAGCTGCAGAGCCAGACCCACAGACCACACACGTCCCGAACATGTGCAGGACAAAAACACGTGAAGAAAATGTTCTTCAGAGTCAGAGCTTCAGGCTCATTGATCTCATTTGTTCTCACAGTGTTTTGCCGACAATCAACATGAGCATCGGACAGGACGTCGATAACCAGCTGTTTTCTGCTGACAAGACGACGTCTGTCTCTGGGGACGCTTGGCTGATGATTCATCATTTGAGCGTGTCCATGAAGCAGCTATCAGCACATTAAGGTTTTAATGTTTGACAGACAGACCTGCTGCAGCTAACGAGACGACATCAGGAGCAGCAGAAACATGTCTGCCATTCTCAGCCAGACACCACCAACAATAGAGAAAAGACACTCGTTTATCTGGACTCAATCCCACAAACACAAACACTCATTAGAGACCAAATGTGGATCCATCCGCCGCTGAAAATAGTCCCCAACACATGAGCTGTTTCCTGCTGTTTGTCTGATAGAAACGTACAGAGAGCAGCTGTTTGAGGAAACTACTGAATCAATGTAAACATGAAACTACATGTTTGTGCTGAAGATTTACGTCTCCACTCGGAACCAATCAGCCACAGACAGGAAGTCAGACGGTGCCGAGAGACGGACTGACACGGTGTTGCTTTGAGATTTGTTGACAGGCATAAAAACATGGAACGACAGCAGCCTCCTCCACAGCCCCGCCCCCCCCCACCCCACCCCCCCTTTAAACAGTGAGGAAGACGGCAACACAAACTCCATCGTCCTCTCGGGAATTCGGAGCTGACGTCACAAATGCTATAAGCATCCTGTGCTCTCACTGTTTCACGCTGCAGTCATCCTGCCGCTGAATAACGGCGTGTTATTAATGTTTGATGCGTCTCCAGGGCGGCGTTTCCCTTCAACACGCAGCCGCCTGCTGCTTCCAACAAAGTGCCACAAGCCATTTTGTTCGGTTTCTCCTGCGCCTGTAAAATCCTTCCTCACGTCTGTTTTCGGAGCAACGGCGGTTTTGAAAGCGGCGCAGTCAATTATCTGGTATCAAGGCTCGGCTCTGCGCGACGCGGCGCTTACTGTGCACGCCGCCGCCAGTGTGTGACCAAGACTTTCTGTGCTGAAAATCAGGGTGTTTGCTTTGGTTAGCGACTTGGAACATTTTCACTGGCCTGTGCAGATTGTTTGCTCTGCGCTCCGGTGTGTCGGGGGCTCGGCAGCAGAACGGAGGTCTGAGAGGAAAACGCTCCATATTCAATGCAAACAGCGTGAGCAGCAGCAGAGAAGTGGCTGATTAATGAAACATGAGCGAGGCAGGTTATTGCAAACGCTCCAAAGTGACAGCTCACACTCATTTACACGACTGCTGTTTTCATCTGTTTAATATTTAACGGAAGCTAAAGAGCAAGAACAGTAAAACACTACCATGAATTCATGAATGTCAGATATCGATGCAGGACGTAAACTTGACTATAATCCCTGTCAGAACGCAATGAGGGAACATTAACGTGACACTGACGTGATGGGGCTGTGAATGTTGTCACTGTGGAGGTCAGCTGCAGGTTTTTGGGAACACGACCTGAAGCTAACATGTCGGTCTTTAAAAGGCAGAGAGATATCAGTAGGTCACCTGTGAAACGTCCCTCCAAACAAGCAGGGGGCAGCATTTCACTAAATACTGACGCTATCATCAGTTTCCCAGATGCAGGTGCAGCAGGAAACATGGGTTTGTTTCATGTCAATGCAAACATGGCTGAAGGCGGCGACAGAAACTAAATGTGAAGTTTGTGCTGAGCCGTCATGAAAACACATGCAGACAGAAAAATGGCTGCGAAAAGTGACAACGCTTCAAATCAAAGAGTCAAGCTACGTTAGCTTTGAGCTCAGTGCACGATGAGGAAACTAACTCACTAAAAGCTTTTCAGTCATGTCAACTAATCCCTCAGAGTTACCTAACTTGGAAACACACTAAACGATGTTCACGCACTTTCTGCACATTGTAACGATACTGAGATAATGACTGACAACTGCGATCACTGTGATTTCACCCAGAGATTTAATTTTTTGAAATTTGAAATGCCAAACTGATCACACACACCTGCCACATCTTCCCCCCCTCTCAAACTATGATTCGTCTGCATATGTCATTTGTTGTTTACATGTTAATGTTTACATGTTGGTGTTTACATGTTGATGTTTACAGGCTGATGTTTACATGTTGTTTTTTTACATGTTGTTGTTTACATGTTGTTCTTTACATGTTGTTGTTTACATGCTGATTTTTACATGTTGTTTTTTACATGTTGATGTTTACATGTTGTTGTTTACATGTTGGTGTTTACATGTTGTTTTTTATATGTTGTTGTTTACATGTTGTTGTTTACATGTTGATGTACAGCAGCTCATGTTGACTGAATAGACACAGTGACAACAATCCACAAACCTGGAGATACTGGAATCTAAATGACACAAAAACACACTCTCTCATCATGGAATCTGAAACCAGCCTGACTCCCCGTCAGTGCTGATGAACTGATTCAGGGTCAGTGTGTGGACGAGAACCCGGAGAGACACTGACCTTCAGGGAAGTGACTGTGCTGTGACTGATTCTCAGACTAAACATCATTTTTCATTTTAAAATAGCACGTTTTTCAGTTCAAAGTGACAAATGACTTATTTTGTCTTTATTCTGTTACTTGTTGCTGTAAATATAATATAAAGCATGTTGAGTTGATTTGTAATGAAAACTGAATTCAAAGTGTCCTTGAACTTAAAATATCACAACACAACACAAGTAGAAGGAGCTGGAAGCAGCTTCACTCCCTGTGTTTCTGCCTGATCATTTAAAAAGACTCTGTGAATGAATGTTATTGATTCTTGACTCACTAATAATCAGGAAACAGCACAAACACAATGATGATAACGTGTAAAGAACACACAGAGGAAAGTGCAGACATTCACAGCTCACTGATTCTACAGAGAGAAGACAGAGCTTCAGCTGATGCTTTCACCAACACACACACATTCACGTCAGCTGGAAACTGAGCGAGCAGTCCAACCAGGACAGGAGACACCTGACAGCCTGTTACTGCCTGTTACTGCCTCTGTTACTGCCTGTTTCTGCCTGTTACTGCCTGTGTAACAGCCTGTTACTGCCTCTGTTTCTGCCTGTTACTGCCTCTGTTTCTGCCTGTTACTGCCTGTTACTGCCTCTGTTACTGCCTGTTTCTGCCTGTTACAGCCTGTTACTGCCTGTGTTACAGCCTGTTACAGCCTGTGAGACTGGGATCAGGTCACACCTGATCAGCAACAACAGGACAAACACAGAAGACCTTGAAGCACAATGAGTCAGGTTCACAGCGGCTTGTTCATCTGATCATGATGCACGCGCGCGCGCGCACACACACACACACACACACACACACACACACAGCCCCGCAGAGGTGAGCTCCTACCTGTGCACTCCTTCCCTTTGCCCCTGCACTCTCCGCTCTGGGGGTAATAGGACGCCCGGGCCTCCGGCAGGGGGAGCAGCAGAGCCAGCAGGCAGGCGGACAGCAGGTACCGGAGCAGCCCGGCACACCTGCCTGGGCCCGACACCATGACGACGGTGACGGTGACGGTGAGGATGAGGATGCTCGACCTCCACACACACACACACACTCGCTCCTCGGCTCGGCTGGAAAAACACGGTGCAGTCCGAAGCGTCCGGAGGAGCCGCTGGTTCCCCGTTCACAGGCTCCGGTGGGTCCGCAGAGGAAGCAGCAGAGGCGGCGGCAGCGTCGTCTCCATCCGGCCTCCTGCGCACCGAGGCTGCCCGTGTTCGCACCGCGTGTCCGTGCGGCAGCTCCCGTCGCTTCTCCGCCCGCTTCTCCCGCAGCTCCGCCGCTCAGGAAGCGGATCAAAGGTTCCGGCGCTGCGACGCTGCAGCTGCAACCACAACAAAGAGACCCGGAGCTGGGGGGGCTGGTCACGTGACAGGGTGCAACACTCCACCTCCACGCCCCTGCCGCGCGCGTACACATGCGCATGCACGCGCACACCTTCAACAGAACAGACGAAATGTTGTTAAATGAGATTCACTGAAGCAGCAGAGAAGATCAACACAGACACAACACACGTCATCATCATCGTCACATTGGACTGATTTCATGTTTTTACTAGAAGAGCTGACCTGAGGTTCACAGTGTGACGCCATATATAACATAGAAATGAATCAGAGTCACTGGTTCACGTCTTTATCTGACACCATATGTTTCTGAACATCTCACAGCTTTGATGGATTTTCTCTTCCTCAGTCATGTAAATCTCTCTTCAAGGTTCAGTACCTGCATTGTTCACATACGTGTATCATTAAAAACAATACAGTGGGCTGACATCAAGTCACAGTCACCTCTCCAAAACATTCATGGTTTAAAATGTGAGATACTGTTTCATAAAGACTGATAACTGAGGTCACGTCAGTTTTACAGACTTTATAATCGTTTACAATCATCTGAGCAGCGACGTCCTCTCAGGTCTCTGAACAGGCCGGAGACAGACCAGGATCCTTCCATCAGGCCACGGAGTCTGAGGCACATCCACCATCTTCAGCTCCCCCTGTCGCTGAATGAACGAGTCCTGCGTTCACTGCTGACACTCTGAGTCACCTCACAGGCTGCAGCCCGGGCCGGCGGTGAGCCCGTGATCGTAGCATCGAGTGTGAACAGTCCCTGCTGATTCATGACCCAACACACACGAGCCAACAGGTTTCAATTCATCATGATATTATGTGAATGTTTGAAGGTAGAATCATCCTGGTCCGACCGATGATGTCATGACCTGTGGAGGGCTCGGTCTGAGGAGCCTCTGTCATTGGCTGGTGATTTATAGGAGGATTGGTGTGAGACGTGTTTTGACATTCTGTGCATCACATGAACAGAGAGACAGTTTCAGAGGTTTGCTTTCAGTCGGGCAGAGCAGAGGCTTTCTTCACTGTGTCATGGCGTGCTGCGATTCCTGAGCTGGTTGTTTCCACGGGACCCAACACGACTCATTAAACTCTCCACGTTGACTGGATTAATATTTACACAGCTCACTCTGGCTGGCTGCTCCGTCCCGGGCTCCGCTGGCAGCCCGCCAACACGGACTACTGGACTCATTTGGCCTCCTTTCATCCAGCTGCTGTTGGTTTGTCGTCTCTCCATCATGCTCAGATGAAGCGGCGGTGGCGGTGGCGGTGGCGGCGGCGGCGGCGGATGTGAGTCCTCTGCGGTGCTGTTGGACACGGTTGGTTCCACGCCGGCGGCTCTAACAGCTCTCCCGGGCGCTATCACCAGCTGCCAGACGGCAGAGCGGAGCGGGCCCGTTCTAAATCACTCACAGCGCTGATGAGCTTCCTGGACGAGGTTACAGACCTGCCAACGAGCGGGGGGGGGGGGGGGGGGCACAGCAGAAATAAAGCAGTCTTCTGGTTTATTACACTGAGCCAAAGATCAGAGAAACAGACTTCTGGACAACAGGCTTCAGGTCCCACACAGACCTGGAAGATTAATGACCACCCGCCATTTTAAGGAGCAAGGCGCCGAGCCTCGGCGGCGGCGGCGGCGGCGGCTGTGCTCACCGGCACGCTCTCTGACAACCAACCAGGAACAACAAGAAAACAGTGACATGATTTATTTGTATTTGTGCTTCTGCAGCACATTTCTAACTTACACACATCTCTTCACAGGAATCAGCCTGATGTCATAATCACACCTGGAACAACCCGCTGTTTTGGCCACTAGGGGGCAGAAGAAACAAACTGTAACTGACATATCATCCATTTTTAATTTGATAAGTTGAACACGAGCAACACGATTCTTCATCTGTTTGTGGTGTTTGTGTCACCTGATGAGTCTCAGTCGTTCTCTCTCTGTGAGCTCACAGTTTGTTCTCCTCCGGCTCCTGTTCACAGGAGAGAGCTGAAACAAGCTTTCACCACGACCATCTTCTTTAACAGAAGGTTTCTATAGAAACAGTGACGACCTGGTTTTCCTAAACCTAAACACATTGTTTTTGTGCCTGAGGACAAATTCCAGCTGAAAGTGGCGTCAGGTCAGAAAACACGTCTGTGTTGATCCACAGTCCAGTTACAAACGATCTGATTGGTGTTTGATTTGTGGTCAGAGCTCGAACTCACCACAGGTAACTGGACCAAGGCAGTTTCCTGCTCTGGAGACTTTCAAAGTGCTTAACAACATAAAGTCAAACAGACAAACACGAACAAGCAGTGAATCACAGACTGAGAACAACTGGAGGAAATGAAGGTGAACAAACGAGTGAGCTGCTGAATAAAGATGTGATTCAGAAGCTCTGTGGCTCAGACTCAGACTCTGAACACGAGAGACTCATGTTGCTGCTCTTTATTTATTCCAACGCTTTGATAGAAGTGGAGCAAATGTTTGAAAGAGTGTGTGAAAGCCAGACTTTGTTGGTGCATGCAGCTGATTTTCACAGTCTCTCCAGAGCTCCGTTAGAAAGACGACGAAGGAAACGTAGAATTTCACTGACTCATCTTGTTCTGCTGAAGCATCGACGTCCATTTAATTTCCTTTCTTCATTATCTCTGAACATGTTTTGTCTTTATCCAGATTCATTACTTTGTGCTTCTATGTTGGAACATTTTCCATCTGATGACCTGAAACAGTGCTCACAGAGACACTGGGTGAGAACTAATGGAAGAACTGCTCAGTCTTAATTTCCACTAAGCTTCATCCACTTTGCTCTCAGAGTTGGGGGTTTTAGCTGAAGCTCCACGATCGCTGTCAGATTATTCCTCCCACCATATGTCTGAAGAAGAGCATTACAGCTGACACAGGCCTGCAGTCACTTCCAGGAAGTGTCATGGGGAATGTTGTTTGGTTTCAGTGGACGATGTTCAGCAGGTCAGAGGAACTTGTTCACCAACATGTGGCTGAACATCCTGTTAATTCACATCAAATGAAGAATGAATGGATTTTTTCTTTCAGGGAAAAACCTGTTTGCCCACAAGAGGAAACTGTTTACTTTATACTTCAACTTAATACTTTACACTCAGCAAATATTCTACTCTTTACTCCACTACTTTTGTCTGACAGCTTTAGTTACAGGTTACTCTTCAGATGACAGTTGTCCCTCCCCTTCCTGTCCAGTGAAAACCTGGTATCTCCAGATGTTGGTGATGAAGTGAAGGATGAAGTTTTCCTTCATGACAAAATGAATCAGCTCTTTAAAAAGCCTCTTGGATCCAAAGTCCTGGACTCCAAGCTGAAACCAGGCTGTTTCTCTGATGGAGCTTTGTGGAGATACGAGGTTCTCACAGGACGACCGGGCTACAGACACATGATGAGTCTGATGCTGGAGATGAAAGTGACAGGATGTGATGTCGTTCAGATGAGCTTCAACATCTGCAGCAGGAGACTGACACAGACACAGTGAAGCAGCAGGAAGATGGATCAGAGAGAAACAGGTCACTTTTTAAGTCCTTTTTCTGATAATACTTTTACTTCAGTCAGGTTTTGAATGCAGGACTGTTACTTGTAATTTTCTGTGGTATTAGTACTTCTACTGCAGTAAAGGATCTGGATCCTTCTTCCACCACTGATTAAAGATATGCACATCTAGCTACAGACTGACGGCCGCCCTCCACTCTGATCAGGTCACTACACTGTTTTTAAATCATCTCTGTGCAATATTCTTATTCCGTGCAATATCTGATTATGTGCAATACTTTATTCCGTGCAATATCTGATTATGTGCAATACTTTATTCCGTGCAATATCTGATTATGTGCAATACTTTATTCTGTGCAATAGTTTCATTTCATTTCATCTCAGTTCATCCTTCTCTTCCAGTGCTGTACATCGCGTTTTCATATTCTCATATTTCATATTCTCTGTTCATTTATTAATACAGTCTAGCCTTTTGCCAAATCAGAGTTTCCTGGCTGCGGAGCCTGACCACGAGTTGGCTCAAACACTGCAGACAGGTTTTCCTACAGTCTGTTTTTCTCTCCCTACATTAAGACACAAAGCCTTTGTTGGTGGCTGCCTGCCTGCTGTAATGGAGTGTAAATGGGAGGGGTGGACGGGAGGGAGGGGGGGTGGACGGGAGGAGGGAGGGGATGTGTGTGGATCGCAGGGCCTAAATAGAAAGAGAGGGATGGCAAATCAGCAATACTAATTCAATTAAGTTCCATGATAGTTATCTCTAATTGGCTTAGTGCATTTGTGGTGGATTGGCAGACAGGGAGTCTGTCGTCCCACAGCCGCTGGAAGGACGTCTCGTAACGTCGGAGCAGGGAAATGAGTCGACCGGCGGTGGAAAAGAACCAACCAACAGAGCAATACTGAAGTGTACAAATACTGCATTCAAAATCTTAATTCAGTAAAAAGTATTAAAGTCAAACTATACTCACAGTATCACTAGTAAAAGTACTCGTGCAGTTCAGTTCAGAAAAATAGATATTATCGTCTTCTAATTATTGGTGGAACTAGTTTCAACCACTGGACAGAGATGTGCAGCTTCATCCACAGTTAGAAGCATCAGGTGATTTACATTCTGTAATAATTGTCTGAATCTGCAAAGTAGCGGATATTAAATCATTGTGGCAGAGTATGAGTGTAAAGTGTAGCGGGTTGTGAATATAATGTATAAAGTAACTGAAAATGGAAAGATGAAATGTGAGTACTGAAAGTACTTGAGTACTTGAGTAAATGTACTGAGTTACATTCCATCGCTGGTTAACAACGAGGTCTGGAGGAGACAGAAGGTAAAGCCAACTGAAACAGTTCTGAAGATCTGAATCTTCCCTGATGAGTGGAACCTCCACCTGGGGGGCGCACGGCTGTTTCGGGGGCTTTAGCTCTGATCCCGATCGTAGCGTGCAGACTCTAATTTCCTCCACCATCTGTAGCACAGGCTCTTCTACAGGGCAGGGTCGACCCCCTCTGCCGCTGATAACAGGGGGCAGGAGAGATAATCCAAACCATCCTGCAGGGCCGGAGCGAGCAGGGGAGGGGGGCGAGTTTAACCCTCCGCTAATCACCACACAAGCCTTTACCTGCTGGACAAAAACATCTTAACGAGCCATTTAATCTGCGAGTCGTCACTGACAAGTCTCCTCGAGAGGACACACAGCTCCTGTCCTCCTCCTCTTCTGTCTGCGTCTCTGTCAGGACCATGTGACACCTCGTTTAGAGGAGGGGGGCCGAGGGGCTTTAACCCTTTCAGTGCTCCTCCTTTGTCCTGAAATTCCCCTTCAGTCCCGCAGCTTCGTCCCAACGGGAGACTGCAGGCTTTTTTACATACTGTCTGTTTGAGGCACAGTTCACATCCTGTCAGAAGGTTCCTTTGACATGAGCTTGTGGTCAAACAGAACCAGGGCTGAGAGTCATGTGACAGGAAGCCTCGCTCTGAGAGAACAGTCGCCTTCCTGTGGTTCTACATTATCAATGACTCCAAATCATAGACTGTATAAAATACACATCAAAAACACAGTCAGAACCATAGACTGTATAAAATATGGACGTAGTGTCCGTGACGTCACCC